>AP025057.1:23184383-23465592 GCA_036186865.1 Eustoma russellianum
GGTTTTTTTTTGGGGGGGGGGGGATGTAAGACCTTAAAATTTTAATTGTTGCTTGAAGAGGTGAAGTGAGGAAGTGAATATTGCACAAACTGTAGTTATCTTCTTCCTCTTTTTTGGTGTAACCAAGGTTGGTGAGGAAAAAAGGAAGTGGGGGATTAAGCATTTGCTTAAGTTGGAAAAGTGGATAGTGTAAGAAGTATATGCCATGCAAGGCTTTTGATTAGAGGGTAGTCTTACATATTTGTAAGAATGGAAATGATGGGAAGAGTATAAAGAAAAGAAAATAAAATGGAAGAATTAGTTAGTGGAGTGTAAGCCATGCATGAAAGGTCATTGGTTGAAGGTAGGAGGCGGGAAAATAAATAAAAACAACGAAATAAAAATGCAAGACCATTTTGTCTTACACTAAGGGGTGGGGCATTTTTGAGGGTGGTAGTGCGGTGGGAATTACTATTTTGTCCTTTCCCACTATTATTATGGGCTATTTCCTTTTTCTTTTAATTTAAGTCCTAATAAAAGTTGTACAGCTCTTTATATACTAATCTTAATTATTTTTAAGTCTATTATAAGGCTTTAGTAGTTCTTAAATTTTTATTTTAGGTGCATTTACACACTTTTTATACTATGTGCGGCACAACGATCGCACTTAATTTCCGTCGTAATTCCCTTTGTTCTCTCTTTAACTAGTCTAGTGGTACGGGTCATAACATTCCTCCACCTTTATAAGAATTTTCGTCCTTGAAACTTATAAGTTTAATTGTAATCAACCGCTTAAGGTTATTCTGCTGACTCCACTCTCATCACTTGTCTCGAACATTTTCCAATGTATTGATTTGGCGTTTGATCAAGCTTCTACAGAATCGTAACTTACGGGCCTTAGTTGGAACTTTGGTTATCGGAACAACGGGGCACCTATCCTATGTTATGAACCTTTGAAACTATTTGCCTGAAGTGTTATGGCTTTCGCGCTTCTGCTACGTTACTTTATCATGTCATCCTCCCTTATCGGATATGCTACTGACTTTGTGAAATCTTTCCGAAAGATCCTTACCTTACTAAACAAGTTCATTTCTTCACCGTTACAATTCACACTTAGTCAATAAACAAAACTGCAACACTGCATTTCTAGTCACAGTTGAATGACGGAATTATGCGTACCTATTTCAGTATTTAGGGCGTCAGAAATTTGTGAGCCAGGTACATTCTAATCTAATTGTTGAGGTTCCCTCAATTGACTGAAAGGAAAGGAAGGGAAGTTCCTCAAGGGATGACGCCCCTTCTGCTTCTTAAGAAAGGAGGGATTATCTCCTCAAAAAGTATGGACCTCTATGTCCTTAAACTAGTGTTATTTGAGGCCGTTGCTGTCGTTGGGATATGCTGGACATGATTGATTAATTGATTGATTGTTTCCAATTATTGTTTGAATGGACAAGAGTCCCTCTGAGCTATGGACACGAACAATCTTTAATTATTCCTCTGAATCATAGACATGGACTCCGCTGAATGATTCCATTATTGTTTGAATGGAAAAGGGTTCCTTTGAGCTATGGACACAAATAATGTAGAATTATTTCTCTGAGTCACAGACATGAACTCCTCTGAGTCATTCCATTTATTGATGGGGCCATTGTTGCCAGTATTAATAAGTTTGATGTTTATGCATCAGTATTGAGGCCAGAGGTGCCATTATTATTGATTCCATATATGACCTTACTATCACTTGTGAAATGTTGCTTCCTAAATGTGAAAGACTACTTGGAAGTATGTCCTTGACACTCGACCTTTCTATGTTGTGGTACCGCTTTAATTTTTTCTAACAATTTCTCATAGCAGAATATGCATGTCTTACAGCCCTAATCCAAGTGAAAAATTATATATTATTTTGAGTACTCGTCTAAACAGGAACTCTGTAGAATTTTCTGCTTAGTTAACCAATTGTCTGCATGGAAAAGTTAAAGGTGAATAACGATTGCCTCTTGACATCTGCATTTTCAGCAAGTCCGTGGAGTTTTTTCCTTGTTTGATGAAGTAGTTAACTTTCCCTGCAAATTGATTGATATTAGAATCTTTCAGATCTTATGTTTCTCCAATTTTTTTAAAATCTTTTAGTTGGAGAATTGAAACCTACAAACTATGAATATCTTTAGCGATATGTAGGTAATTGCTGGTAGCGTATATGACTACTTATTCTTGTATAGTCACTTTCAGTTTAACTATCAGTCGATCTTTTCGTAGAGTAGCCTTATATTTAAAACTACTATTCCACGAGTTATGTTTCTGTTTAAAGGTTGATAATTGTCCTACGACACTCATGAGCAAAGCCCAGTTGGCCTCTTCTTCATGAAGCCAAAATTATCATTTTAGAAAGGAAGTCCACTCACTCAAGAAAGCATTGATTTTGGTGTAGTTCTGGTTGGTATCTTTAATGTCTCCTTTGTGCTCAAATCTTGGAGGTTAGGTTTCTCATCTTGGAGAAAAGCAAATTGATTGTATTAGACTCGATAAACCTGTTTTTACATCATAGATATACATATTTTACTTCTGTGTATTGAATATGTGCTAGAAATGACTAAATTTAGATCCAACAAAGTAGAACATGCCAAATAGGATGTTGCTGAACCATTTGTTAATACTCAGCAAATAGAGACATAACTGCTTTTACACGCACACTATTAAACGAGTTAGCATTGAGCATAACAGGTTAAGCATGAGGATATCGTGGTCATAACAAATTGCTGGTTAATTATGAAAGCTTAACAAGGTATTATTTGGGGTATAAATCTACATGTTTAAAGGGTCTAAAGGTTACATATGATAGTATAAATAAAAAGGGGGTATGTTGATGAGCAGATAGTTGATAAACTAGCTGATCATGCAAATTTGTTAAGTCTTATTGTTGCATTTTGTTGTTGTATTTGCAGGATTTCTTCTCATGAAGTGTTTAACAATGTGTTATCTTTATAGTGGTTTCCTATAATTATCAGAATGCATGTATTTGTTTATATTCTTTTTGTAGAACCCGTATTCCTAGCCTCTGTACTAACAAAATTTGCGAGATATCTTGTGTATTCCTTGGGTACATGTGCCACAAGACCGTGTTTTTACTAACATACAGGACACAAACTTAGTAAAATGGATACTGGCTGTACAAACAACTAATGAAGGTGTTGGAGAAATTGAAATGGGTGAATGAGAAATTAATTCTCAAAGTGGATGGAAAACGCGGTTGCACGGTTACGTTTAAACAAAACGCGGTTAAGTTTGATAAGGCGTTCGGTTATGGTTTAAATCGAACGGTTGTTTAAATCTGATTCAAACGGTATCCTTCGATATAAGATAAGATCAATCTGGTTTGATCTAACGGTGGCAGGGAAGGCAGCTTTAATCTAACGGCCGAGATTTAAACTGTCCTAACCACCCCAACCGAATGTGGTTTCCATCTAACGCTCCAGGTTTGAACCTGCTAATCTATCTTCAATCCAAAGGCTGAGATTAAACCTTCCTAATCTAGATAGGAAGTTTTCATCTAACGGCCTAAATCAAACTTCGGTTTTGATCCAACGGTCACGGTACCTTGTTCTCCAACCGACTCCCCTATATAAAGAGGGCTAAGGGTGCATTTATTCACACACCTTGCTCTAGCATTTCATAGCATTCTGCATTCATAGCATTCGAGGCTTGCATCACGTCCGGGAGAAGTCAGGACATTCGAAGGTTCGAAGTAGTTCAAGTTCAGCAGTGCCGCTCAACTGAACAGGTACCCGTTGTATCCTGGGAGACGATTGCTCACACCGGTTGGGCACAGTATACCGGAGCAATACGTCTTAAGGACAGAGTCCTCGACTCGCCCCGGATTTGATTATTTTTGTATTGTTCATATGCACACATTGAACGACTGCGTCTTGGTACAGGATTGATTGTCTCCAACAATCTTAAGACGTATTTTTATTCAATTACTTCTGTACCATTTTTTATTTCCCGCAAAGGCAGTGTTCATACTGATTTGCAGTCTACTTCTACTCCTTTCTTAAATCTGATTCTGTTCTGATCTATACGTTTTGATCAACTGAACAGAAATCTGATGGAGAACGCTAGCTCTGGCTCCGTTCATGGCGCAGACATTCAGAGCTCTGCTCCAATGGCACCAACTGCTGGGGTGCCAAGACATGCTCCTCCTGCACAGGGTCCTGCAGTGGCCCAAGTGGAGAAACTGGAGAAGTTCAGTGGAAGCTTCTTCAAACGTTGGCAGCAGAAGATGCTGTTCTTCTTGACTGCTGTGGGGTTGGCGAATTTCCTGACTGAGGACCCGCCTATGGTGGATCCGCTGGAGGACCAAACCCAGAATATGCAAAACCAAGATTTTGTTGAAACTTGGAATTTCAATAATTATGTTTTTTGAGCCATATTCTGAGTTGTTTGGACAACTCCTTGTATGGTTTATACTGCACGTATAAAACCGCAAAGTCTTTGTGGCAGGCTTTAGAAAAGAAATACCGTACGGAAGATGCCGTCACTAAGAAATTTATTGTCGGCAAATTCCTAGATGTCAAAATGTCTGATTCTCGCACTGTTGTTTCTCAAGTTGAGGAACTTCAGACGTTGGTTGCTAAGATGGAAGAGGAGGGCATGTTGCCCAGTGAATCTTTCGTCGTGGCTGCAGTGATTGAGAAGCTACCTCTTTCGTGGAGGGAATTCAGAAGCTATCTCAAACACAAGAGAAAGGAGATGACATTGGAAGATCTAATTGTTCGACTCCGCATTGAGGAGGACAATCGTAGATCTGAGAGAGCGCCACAATCTAGCTCTGGTCAGGCTAAGGCCCATGTTGCTGAGGCCAAGAAAAAGAAAGGCCGACTCGGGGTGAACAAGAAAGGCAAGCAGATCGCCAAGAAGTTCATCGGGAAATGCTACAACTATGGCATTCAGGGGCATGTCAGCAATGAATGCAGAAAGCCCAAGAAGAAGCAAACCAAGGCAAAGGCCAACATAGTCGATGCATTGGATGATCTGAATCTCTGTGCGGTAGTCTCAGAGTGCAATGCTGTGGGGAACGTACGTGAGTGGTGGCTTGATACTGGCGCCACTAGACATGTTTGCTCCAGCAGAGAGATGTTCATGGAGTACCAGTCCGGGAACAATGAACAACTTTACATGGGAAACTCGGCCTCTTCGAAGATTGAAGGCGAGGGCAAAGTTGTTCTGAAGCTCACCTCAGGGAAGCATCTGACTCTGCAGAATGTGCTGCACGTCCCTGATATTCGGAAGAATTTAGTATCTGGATCTCTTCTAGTCATGCATGGTTTTAGACTAGTGTTAGAGTCTAATAAAGTTATTCTTTCGAAAAATGGCATGTATTTGGGGAAGGGGTACTTGTCGAATAGGATGTTTAAATTGAATGTCATCACTATTGTACCCAAAAGAGATTTGCCAGCAGAGGCTAATAAAATTGCTTCCTCTTCTGCTTACATGCTTGAGTCTTCTTGTTTATGGCATTTTCGTTTGGGACATGTTAATTATAAGTCAATACAACGTATGAGTAATCTTGACTTATTGCCCAAACTGGACTTTAATAATAAAGGAAAATGTCAAATATGTGTTGAAGCGAAGATGGCAAAGGCGCCATTTCCTTCAATAGAAAGGAACACTGAACCTTTGAATTTAATTCATACCGATGTGTGTGATTTAAAATTTGTGCAAACGAGAGGTGGTAAAAAGTATTTTGTAACTTTTATCGACGATTGCACACGATACTGTTATGTATATTTGCTAAGCAGCAAAGACGAGGCCCTTGATGCTTTCAAGGATTATAAAAATGAAGTTGAGAATCAACTTAGCAAATGAATTAAAACAATTCGAAGTGATAGAGGTGGCGAATATGATACACCGTTTAATGAATTCTGTTCAGAACATGGCATTATTCATCAAAGGACTGCACCATATTCACCTCAATTGAATGGTATTGCTGAACGCAAGAACCGTACTCTTAAAGAGATAATGAATGCTATGTTGATAAGTTCAGGTTTACCTCAGAACTTGTGGGGGAAGCAATCCTCTCAGCCAACGTCATTTTAAACAGAATTCCATCTAAGAAGATGGATGTAACCCCTTTCGAGCTTTGGAAAAGCTACAAGCCTAGTTACAAATACTTGAAAGTGTGGGGTGTCTGGCGAAGGTTGCTGTACCTAGACCAAGACAGGTGAAAATTGGGCCTAAAACGGTTGATTGCATATTCATCGGTTATGCAACTAACAGTAGTGCATATCGGTTCTTGGTGCACAAGTCGGATATTCCTGACATACATGAAAACGTTGTCATGGAGTCAAGGAATGCAGTGTTCTTTGAAGATGTCTTTCCGAGGAAAGACAAAATTCAAGAAGAAACAAGATTTGGTAAGCGAATGTGTGAGGCGACTCCTCAAGGAGATGAGGAGCTTCGTCAAAGCAAGCGTGCCAGAATACCAACTTCGTTTGGACTGGATTTTCTAACCTATATGGTAGAAAATGAGCCAAAGAACTTTTCCGAGGCTATGTCTACTCCAGAAGCTCTATTCTGGAAAGAGGCAGTCGACAGTGAAATAGACTCAATTCTTCAAAATCACACTTGGGAGTTGGTTGACCTTCCACCTGGAAGTAAACCACTTGGTTGCAAGTGGGTTTTCAAGAAGAAACTGAAAGAGGATGGGTCTATTGAAAAGTATAAAGCCAGGTTGGTAGCTAAAGGCTATCGACAAAAGGAAGGCTTTGACTTTTTTGACACCTACTCACCAGTGACTAGGATCACTTCTATAAGGATGCTAGCTTCAATTGCTGCAGTCTATAACTTGGAAATCCATCAGATGGATGTGAAGACTGCTTTTCTGAATGGTCAGTTGGATGAAGAAATCTATATGGAACAACCCGAAGGGTTTGTGGTTCCAGGACAAGAGTCTAAGGTTTGTAGACTCGTTAAATCATTGTACGGACTTAAGCAAGCACCTAAACAGTGGCACTTGAAGTTTGATCAAGCTATGCTAGCTAATGGTTTCAAGATCAATGAGTGTGACAAGTGTGTCTATATTAAGAGCACACAGAATGCATATGTAATAGTGTGTCTCTATGTAGATGACATGCTAATCATAGGGAGTACTCGGGACATAATCTTAAACACAAAGAAGATGTTGACGAGGAACTTCGATATGAAGGATATGGGAGTTGCCAATGTTATTCTAGGAATTAAAATTTCTAAGATGACCGAGAGACTCGTACTGTCACAAACTCACTATATTGAGTCTGTTCTAAAACGGTTTAATATGGTTGATGTGAAACCAGTAAAGACCCCGCTTGACTTAAGTGTACACTTAAGGAAAAATCGAGGCGAACCTGTAGCTCAGTTGAAATACTCTCAGGTAATCGGGAGTCTGATGTACATAACGAATTGTACAAGACCAGACTTAGCTTGTTCAGTAAAAAAGTTGAGCAGGTTTACCAGTAATCCAAGTGATGATTATTGGAAAGCTCTTAACAGAGTGATGAGGTATCTGAAATACACAACGAATCTTGGACTACGTTACACGAGATATCCAGCAGTATTAGAAGGATATTGCGATGCAAATTGGATATCAGACAGTAAGGACTCGAAGTCCACCAGTGGATACTTGTTCACTGTTGGTGGTGCTGCTGTGTCGTTGAAATCCACGAAACAAACGTGCATAGCCCGGTCTACTATGGAGGCTGAGTTCATAGCGCTGGATAAAGCTGGGGAAGAGGCTGAGTGGCTTCGGAATTTCCTAGAAGATATTCCGTACTGGCCTAAACCAATCGCTCCTATTAGCATACACTGTGATAGTCAGTCATCTATAGGACGTGCTCAAAGCAGCATTTACAATGGTAAGTCACGACACATACGTCGAAGACATAACACCATTAAACAGTTGATCTCTAATGGCGTGATTTCCATTGATTATGTAAAATCAATGGAGAATCTTGCGGATCCGCTTACAAAAGGCTTGCCTAGAGATCAGATGTCAAGATTGACAAACGGAATGGGACTAAAGCCTATAATGCAAGAATCTTTGTAACGGTAACTCAACCTTGTTGACTGGAGATCCCAGAATCTTGGTTCAATGGGACAACTAAGTTACGAAGCTTCAGTGAGCACTTACTCATTCCGTCACATAAAAGTGCTGTCTGCAGAGAATGTTTAGGGTAAGATAAAGCTTTTAATGGTATCCTATATCTTGATACGTCAAGTGGAGTATGGCAGAATACTCTTGATAGGAATCACCTATGTAAGTGTGAAGTGGGGCCGCTTCTATGAGAAAGTCTAAGAGGCAAGATTTCTCTAAAACACTTTCTGAAACCAGGTTGTTCATGACCAAAATGAACACAACCATGAGAACCAAAAGGGTGTTAAAGGAAATATTGTGTGAGTATCGTTGTCTTGGTTCACAACAAAGGATGGCTAGTTCAAGACATCAAGTCACTATTTAGCCGAGTGAATCCGATGGTATATCACTATGAAAGGTTCAAAGCCAGAAGCTACCTCTTCTGATGCAATATTTTCTTGTCTGACTTCTCCTTAGAGTCTGCATATGCATTTGCATTAATTTCCATTCATGTGGGGGTTTGTTGGAGAAATTGAAATAGGTGAATGAGAAATTAATTCTCAAAGTTGATGGAAAACACGGTTGCACGGTTACGTTTAAACAAAACGCGGTTAAGTTTGATAAGGCGTTCGGTTATGGTTTAAATCGAATGGTTGTTTAAATCTGATTCAAACGTCCTTCGATATAAGATAAGATCAATCTGGTTTGATCTAACGGTGGCAGGGAAGGCAGCTTTAATCTAACGGCCGAGATTTAAACTGTCCTAACCACCCCAACCGAATGTGGTTTCCATCTAACGCTCCAGGTTTGAACCTGCTAATCTATCTTCAATCCAAAGGCTGAGATTAAACCTTCCTAATCTAGATAGGAGGTTTTCATCTAGCGGCCTAAATCAAACTTCGGTTTTGATCCAACGGTCACGGTACCTTGTTCTCCAACCGACTCCCCTATATAAAGAGGGCTAAGGGTGCATTTATTCACACACCTTGCTCTAGCATTTCATAGCATTCTGCATCCATAGCATTCGAGGCTTGCATCACGTCTGGGAGAAGTCAGGACATTCGAAGGTTCGAAGTAGTTCAAGTTCAGCAGTGCCGCTCAACTGAACAGGTACCCGTTGTATCCTGGGAGACGATTGCTCACACCGGTTGGGCACAGTATACCGGAGCAATACGTCTTAAGGACAGAGTCCTCGACTCGCCCCGGGTTTGATTATTTTTGTATTGTTCATATGCACACATTGAACGACTGCGTCTTGGTAAAGGATTGATTGTCTCCAACAGAAGGTACCACGACTGCTGAGGAAAAGAGATGATTCGACACTGGAACGCCTATTGGCAGAGGAAAGTTTAGCCATGTAGCAAAGGAAAAGAGAGTGACACAAGAACAAGAACTGGCCATCTCTCGAACAGGTATATATTCAAAGAACATTACTTTATTGCATGGACTTATTATTGATATCACTTTGCAGGAACTCTAGGATACTTTGCAGGAACTCTGGGAACTCTAGGAGTACAACAGTACCAGAAGTTGTGATACTTAAAGACCTGGCTGAAGAAACAACAGTGATGATGTTGAAGTTCCGTTGAAGACAATTTCGAATCAAGGTATGCAAAGTTCAAACTTAGTCTCATCTACCTATGCACTAAGTTTGAGGGGGAATATTGAGATATATAGGCAAATGTGACGACTACACGAAAAAATACAAGAAGAAAGCTACGGAACAGGATATTTAAATACATGTAAATACTAGTTAAAATATACTTGTGTACATACCAGTTGGAATTTTTCTCTTGTATTTTTCCTTCTTTTAGCTCGTGTCTTCTAGAAAGACACAAACGTGTCTATTGGAAAAGTAGTGATGGACAACTTGTCCATTTTTCTGCCTAAAGATGTCCTTTCTACAGAAGAGTAGCTTTTTCCCTTCTCTGAAGCATTTTTTGACCGTTGAAGAGAATATCTTCTTCTCTATAACTAATGTATTGGCTCAGTGTTGGAAGACACAGAGGAGTGATAAGAAATTATTGATTCTTCATTTGCATCTCCTTCCTCTCTTGGTTGTTTTCCTTTTGTTTCCTTCCAAGCGTTTTCTCTCGGATTCCATGGTTACTCTTCGTTTTAGATGTTAAAATCCAACAAATAGGGCTAAATATTGTCAAACATTACTACAGTATTTTGATCGCCGTTTTATGGGATGGCAAGGCAAATTATTATCTCAAGCAGGCAGATTAGTATCAATTCAGTATGTTCTCATTTCCATGACGCTGCATATCATGGCTGCATCCCCTCTGCCAAAATCGGTTTTACATGAGACTCAAAAGAAAACGACAACTTTCTTTTGAGGAGGAGGAGGACAAAAACACCATTGAATAGCATGGCATCGTATTACATATCCACGAGAGGAGAGAGGTTTAGGCATCCGAGCTATGTCAACATTGCAAACCGCGTATAACTGTCGCCTCTGCTGGAGATATCATAAATAGGACAATTTATGGATTCGTTATACGTGGCATAAGTATGGTCAACGGAAGGGTTTTTGATCTCGCTTACCATAGGCCCACCTGAGGACATGATTTGGACACTGACGGATACATGTCGATTCACGCTTAGTTCATCATATGATCATTGTCATTCTTCTCGGCCAAGAGCGCTCTCACACACTTCCATTTGGAATTCCTGGCAATGGCCAGCAATGAGTTTATTTTTGTGGCGTATGTTTCATGGTGCTTTTCCTTTAGAAGATTTTCTGCAGAGATTTATAATTCTTATTCCTACTCAATGGCCATTTTGTCGCATGGCATCCGCGAGACTTGATCATTTATTCCTGCAATGTCCAACCATTGTGGATATTTGGAGGTACTTTGCAAATTTATTGGACATTCCTACACCTCATACTACTACTGTTAAGCCATATCTTATGTCATGGTGGCTGACCTCTACCTCTACTACGTTGTGGGGAACATTCCAGGGACTTTTCCTAGGAATCATTCTTAACAACATTTGGTGTTCATACACTGCAGTGACTTATGATGATATTCTGTGGAGTGTTTCGACTCTATTTGCCTCTATCCGTTCAGATGTATTTATTTGGTGCAGAAACATGGATGGCCATAAACTTGCATGTAACTATCTGATATTACACCAGGCAGGCTTCATGCCAATTTTAAAGACTCGTCGTCTACAAGTGGTCTAGTATGGGATTGGGTGCAAGGGCATATTGGCCGCATTAGACGTAACGACCTAGTTTGGGACAGGGTTTCTATGGCATATTTGACTATTGAGGGATCAATTCGTAAGTCTTGCGTTTTAAGTCACTTGGAAGGAAAGTGATATATCCATCGCATCGACATTGGTTTTGGATTTGATATCGTACCGAGTTGGATTTGGATATTGGACATCGGAATTTGTACTGGTTTAGAACCAGATATCGGGATTTAATTTGGATTTGAATATCGAAAATTCAATCGCTTTGAAAATTGCAAATATTTGACTTGGAAATCGAAGAATTAGATTTTGACTGCGCATCGATTTGCAAATTGCATCATCAGATTTTGATTATGACTAACTTTGATTGACTTTGAGTGGATATTCAACTTTGTTGATATTGGTGACTTGATTGTTGTGCTATTGTAAGAGTATAATAATATTTTTATTTATGAATGAGAAACTTGATATTTTCTATATTGTTATTTATTTAATTACACTTGTTTCTCTGTATATGATCCCATAGTGAGTATAGAAAGATTACTTATTGAGCGATGTTTTTTTGCTCATGTTATACTTTAATGTCATTTTGCAAAGAGACAGGGTTACAATTGGACGTTTGTAGAGGACGATTCTGAGTGTGGGTACTGATGTCTCGAGGGACTGCTGAAGTGATTACTTATGTGTTTATTTTGAGACATTTGTTTTATGGATTTGAAGTTTCTGCTAGTGGACTAGAGTTAGATCCTAGTTACGATATTGTATTGAATTGGATCCCTAGACATTATATATTATTGATTAATGATTATTGAGGATTTTTTATTTTACGACTTTCGCTGACATCATTTTGGGTCACATTGATGACGTGTATTTGATAGGTATCGACGCCTTGTATTTCTCTTAGTAGATTATGGCGGGTGAACCGTTTTGAGTTCTAAGGCTCGGGACGGATCGCTACATGGAAACTCCAGCAGCTTAGCACGGGCAAGTCACCCTTGTCCCTTGTATTCCTCCTACACAGAAGAATAATAGAAGGGCTCAAGTCAGCTCAGCTCGGACTTTGGGCACCTTGGCGCTACCCTAAGCCACCTCAGCTCAGCCCTCAAGCACTTCAGCTCAGCCCACTTCGTCCACCTTAAAGCGCCTCACTTCAGCTCGCCCCCTGGCATCTCAACTCATTAGTCAAGCTCTGTTATCAAAGACCGTGCGCCTTGTCCTGGGAATGAACGTTTTTGAGCTCGTAACAACCATCCCTCAGCCGAGGTTTGTTCAAATCATAGAGGGCAGCTCAGTTATGCCCAGCCTTGCCCCTCGGACAGTTCCTGCTGGGCAAGTAGTTGGTTAGCCCTCCATGCAGAGTGATGGTTTCAAGGAGGTAGTGACGAGGACCAAAGCCTTAGCCATGAAGAAAAGGCTCAAAGCTCTTCGCGGCAAGGGCAAGGTAAGGGATACCACTTAACTCTCCTATGATTATAGGTTTTTGGAACATTAAAGGCTGCAACAAGCCTCTAAAACAAAATGGTCGGTACCGTTTTGTTGATAAGCACAAAATAGATTTTTTGGGTATTTTATAGACTAAGCTAAACAGCAAAATTCTTTTATTTCTGCAGCAAAAATTTGTTAGATAGGAATTCGTAAATAATTTTGATTCCCATGCTGGCAAACGGATTTTAATTTGTTGGAATCCGGCCTCAGTAGCTATTTAGCCTATTGCTACTAATCCCCAGGGCATCCATTGTAAAATAACCTTTTTGATATCTGGGTTGAGCTTGCTAGCCACTTTTATTTATGGTTTTAACAAGCTTGTCGACATGCGTTCCCTGTAGAGTCTTATTTTTGCCTACATCCAAGATCAAGTTGGCCTCTGGATTGTCCCAGGTGTTCCTTGAAGGAGGTTAATTCTTTTGGCTGCATGCACACCTGTGATGATGGCATTGTCAAGACTAGGCTGACAGAGTTATGTCAAACAGTCCCTTTTTGGAGGTCTTTCCTATGGCAAAGGCGCATCTCTTCCCTGCAGGCTGTCTATATGACTACTCATCATACGTGCTTAATCTGGACAGTTCAAGGCCCCCTGCTCAGAGTTCTTTTGAGTTCTTCAACGTGTGGGCTGATCACGAAGGTTTTCAATCGCTAGTCAGACAACATTGGAGTCACAGAGTCCACGGCTCAGATATGTACCATATCTGTAGAAAGCTCAAAGCCTTCCTTTTAGGGAGATGAATAGGAAGGCTTTTTCTCATATCTCAACCATGATTGATAAGGCAGTGGAAGAACTGGAGCATATGCAGGATCACCTTGATGAGCAGTGGGGCACCCTTTGCTAGAAAGGCGGACTGCAAGCTCAAAGGCACCTGACCTTTAATCCGCTGGAGGCTAAAAGGCAATACTTCTCTTAGCTGGCTAAAGGTAATTACTTGTATTTGAGTGACAGGAACACCAAATGTTTTCACTCTATAATAAAAAGAAACACGGCCAAGACTGGTATTACAGGAGGTTCAACTGGATGATGGCACTATGTCCACCTCCACTGAGCAAGCTGGGCAGCAATTTGTTCAGTTCTTCACTGATCTTTTGGGCTCAGCTCAGTCAGTTCAACAAATCAAACTGTAGTTTCTGTAAAAAGAACCTATACTTTCAGCTGAGCATGCCCTCCTCCTCACTACTCATGTAATGGAGGAGGAGATCAAATCAGCTTCTCTCCATTGGAAAGACAAGGCCCAGGGTCTGATGGGTACTCATCTTCGTCATCAGGACTTGGGACATAGTTCTGACTTTATTGCCTTTATGCAGGAATTCTTTAATATAGGGGTTCTCCTTAAGCAGCTCAACTATGCCGCTATCGCATTAGTGCCCAAAGCCACTCACGTGAACAAAGTAGAGGATTACATGCCTATTTCTTTCTGTAATATAATATATAAGGTAATCTTCAAGATCCTAGCCACTAGACTTTCTTCAGTCATGCATGGTTTGATGGACCATGCACAAGATGGATTTTCGAAAGGGAGATCTATGATGGAGAACATCTTCTTACTCCAAGAACTGATTAGGGGGTATGGGAGGAAGCATATTGCACCCAGATGTATGACTAAGGTGGACATCAGAAAGACCTTCAACTCCATCAGCTGGTCCTTTTCAAAGATATGCTCACTAGTTTGGGCTTTCCTGGGTATTGAATGTGTAACCTTAACTATGTACTCAGTCTCAACTAATGGCATCCCCTATTGTTTCTTTCAAGGAAAACGGAGCCTCAGAGAAGGTGACCCACTGTCCCCTTTCCTGTTTGTCATTGGCATGGAATGTCCTTCAAGGCTCATCCGACAGCTGCATCATGACAGGGACTTCCACCTTCATCCTTGTAGTGCCCACTCGAGACAGTGATCTCAGAATGGCAAACCTGCCATACTCTACTAAGAGAAGTACAAAGCGTCGATACTAATCGAATGCATGTCACAATATAAAACGAGGATCAATATAGTAGAAGCAAAATAACTTAAACGTTTACAACATCATCTAGTGTCCATAAATATAGTCTGGAATACATAATCCATATAAAATACTAACATCCCCAAATTAGTCCATAATACATAACCATCAAAGATAAACGTCTAAGGGCAAGTTCCGGGTGCCAACATCTCCAATCAAGGATAGCTTAACTCTAGCTCGTCCTCTAAATACATGCTGCTATTCTCTGAGAATTATTCAAACAACAAGTTTAAGCGATAATACAAATTGCCCAGTAAGTAAATCTCTTAGACCCGCCATGAGATGAAACATGCGAAGACCGGGTAATCCAATAATTTATAACATAAGAACATACATGACTGTCTCGTTTTCACAAATAAGAACTTAATATATTCAACATAAATAAGTCCATGGAACATCAATACAATAAATATTCAAGTCCAATCCAAATCCATAACGCATTTCCATAATAATCAATATCCATGCAATGTTCCATAATAGTCTGTCTATAATGCAATTTCCATAATATTCCATATCCATATAATTTTTATGATGATCCATGTCGTTGATGATGCAATAATGATGCAAAGTTATAAAGATGCAATGTATGTCTATATCCATATCTGGTCGGTGACCAGTCTAAATCCATAATCCATATCTGGTCAAAGATCAGTCCATATCCATATTTGGTTGGAGACCAATCTATATATATATTTGGTCCGAGACCAATCCATTTCCATATCCATATCTCATCCGCAGTGTGTTCGTAATTTCGCAAACAATGGAAGATGTAAATTTTCATGTCCAAAACAAATGAACTTTTGAAATAAATGACATGCATCATGATCCATGTTCATGCGCTATATGTATACACATTCCAATTTTATAAGTACCACTACACATGCATATACTAATTCATATAAAAACATTCGATTATATGTATATACATATACTCCAATTTATACAATTCCTACGGTTTTACTTATGTATATTAATACATATAAGTACACATGTATGTACCTTACACACACACACACACACATATATATATGGAAAATGATGATTATTATAAATATGAAAATCCCTCACTTATAACAGAGGAATACCATGGTACGAAACGAGAGAGAAGATAACAGTAAATGAAATGCGACAGTATTAACATGCGTGGGGATAAATAAACAAACTGATGGATATGATATGCCGCATTAAAACCTTGCCAAGTAAAACCACCATTGTGGAAAAACCTTGGTCGAAGGAAAAAGAGTACATATTTATACGGCAGTTTGTGTAAACAGTGTAAACCTACGCCAATGCAAAACTAAAAGCGGATCACGAAAATAAAAATGAAAAAATACGCCACAAGTAAATGCTGATGTCTTCCGTATGTGGTTGTATGTGGGAGTGTGGAATCTGTTTGAACTAAGGCACGAACATGCAAAGGCAAAGACACCAACGAGGTAAAATGCCGTGATGAAGAGGAGATCATCGCCAAATACGCCAAGACGTGTGCTGGTTGATTTGTCTCTCTGGGGGCATATGTGAGGTGTAAAGGGACGATATCAAGTAGCGAACGCAAGCGGGATAGGTCTGGAGCCGCATGTGTCTCCGGAGAAGCAACGAAATGGACCAATTCTTGACAGTCAATAGAAATATCAAACTCCCTATACTATGGAATATAATAGATAAGGGCTAAGAAGATTGTCTGCGCTTCAACCCTTAGGGGATAATCATGACGGAGTGGAAAGGATATGGCATGTACAAATCGACCAGATGAATCTCGAACTATAGCACCACCCCCTGCAATATGATGGCCGACCGAGGCATCCGTATTAAGTTTTAATCGTCCAGCTGGAGGGGGACACCACTGAATAATCCGCAGGTGCCGAGATCTCAATGGTGGCAAAAGGTCTAGATTAATAAGCTGAGCATTTGACTGGGCAAGTCTCGTGCCTGATCTAGACGCATCCCAATAATAGAGGTCCAGTCTAATGGAGCGAATAGCCTGTTGCTGAGACCAAGATGCGTCACCGTAAATAATCGTAGTATACCGCTTCCAGATATGCCAAAGTAAGAGGCTTGGATATACTTTCTACATGTCCCCCAAAAATTATTTGGAGCGGCAAACCAGATGGAAAATAGATACGTATGCCATGATGTGCGCCAATCAACAGTTATCTCTAATAAGTTATTAAACTAATCCCATATGAGTCAACGTCGCGGCAGGTAAAGAAAAGATGTACCATAGATGCCGATGCCATACGACAAAAAGGGCACATAGTAGGCTGGATGATGTAAAATCTCTGGAGCATTTCCGGAAGCGGGAGTGCATTATGATATAGTTTCCAAAGAAACATTTGGATAGCAGGACGTTGCGACTTATACCAAATATATGAATGAGAGATCAATGAAACCTTTGTCGGCCGAAAATGTGAGTATGCGTGCTTTAATGTAAATTCTCCTGTGGGCGACGCCTAAACAGGCATCCCATCTACCATTCCACATGTAATAGACATAAGTTGTGAATTTTACAAATTCGATGCCAAACCGGAGAATCATATATACGAGGTTGATAATCAGAACAAGTGTCATAGCGTGCTTGAAGGTATTGAGCCCATAGCAAATCCGATGTGTGATATAGCCACCATAAGTTTGCTGCATATGCCGTCTGTAAAGTATGAAGGTCCCGAATAGATAAACCTCCATCTTGATAAGGGTAACAAAGGCTGCGTCAGTTCACCCAATGATGATGATTGGAACCCCAGAAAAAGCGCAAGAATATTTGTTCTAAAGCTATAACAACACTTTTGGGCAACTGGGTGCTTGCCATAATATGTAATGGTAAGGATGAAAAAACAGAACGTATCAGCACCAAACGGCCAGCTGCCGCTAGGAGCCGATGTTGCCATCCCCCTAACCGAGCATCCACGTGTTGTAATAAATCGTGACAATGTGAAACCCGAGTAATCCCTTTATGTAAAAATGATTCCAGATATTTCATAGGTAGCGTAGAGGATCTCATGGCTAATAACTACGTGTATGTTCGTCGACGATGGGGAGTAAGTCTCGCTGAAAAGACCACCACACTCTTGTTCCAATTGACTGCCTGCCCAGATACGTCTTCATACAATGTTAAAAACCGTTTAAACCGAGTAAGGTTTCTAGTGGATGCCTCAAGGAACACCAATAAATCATCCGCATGCGACAAATATGTAATCACAAGAGGCATGCGTCCCATTGTAAAAGGCTTTATATAGGATGATGCCACTAAGGCCTTCAATTTTCGGCTGAAAGCCTCCGTCACTAATATAAACAACAAAGGAGATAAGGGATCTCCTTGTTTGACTCCCCTAGAAGGCCGAAAGAAACCCCGTGGAATGCCATTTATGAGAATCGAATATATGTGTTTTCCAAATGATTTAGGACAAGCGTAATAAATAACTGCGAAAAGCCAAAGCGAGTGAGAACCTGACGCAGAAACTGCCAACTTACACGATCAAATGCCTTTGCCATGTCAAGTTTAATTATTGCATGAGAGCGAGATCCTGTATCCAACCAATGTATCACCTCAGATGCAAGTAACACTTGTTTGGAGATGCCTCGACCTTTTTGAAATCCTGTCTGCTCCGGAGAGATAATGCGAGGCAATACTTTATTCAACCGAGACGCAAGTATTCGTATTTGAATCTTACTCATAAATGTTGATAGCGCAATCGGCTTATAATCATTAAAGGTGCACTGCATTGTACCCTTAGGCAAAAGTACTAACATAGAGTGGGCCATTGCCTTCGGAAGTGGGAATCCCAAGAAGAATTCTTGAACAGCCTTGTAGACATCCATACATATAACCTCCCAGCACTCTATAAAAAACCATCCATTATATCCGTCCGGACCTGCGGCACTATTTGGATCTAATGCCCGAACTACCTGCTTAACCTCTTCAATCGTGGGCATTTGTGTTAAGGAGATGTTATCCTCCTCTGTAGCCAAAGAAGGAATACAATCCAAAAAATCATGACTAGACTGCGTTGACTGACTAGTAAAAATCCATTGAAAATGCGCAACCGCAGTATCCTCAATAGAATCCGGTGTATTGCATATATCTCTAGCATCTGTCTCAATACGAGAAATATTCTGACGCCGACGTCGCTCCTGCACTAATGTATGAAAATAGCGTGTGTTTGCATCTCCCTCCCGGATCCATTTCACCCGTGCTTTTTGTCTCCAAAATTCTGTTTCTTGTAGAGCAACACATGGTATTCTGCTTGAGATTCATAGTAAGCAATACGGTTTTCATCCGAAGGGTTTTCATCATATGCATGCTCCAGCTGCTGTACCTGTTGCTCTGCATGCTGCAGGCGGTGAAATATATTGCCAAAAACATCCTGATTCCCTCGGCGTACATCCTTTTTGAAACGTTTTAATTTATCACAGAAACCACACATACCACTAACTGTAGGATAAGAGGGCATAAAAGGGTGGAAATCATCATGCTTGGTCCAGACAGTCAAAAACCGAAACTGACGTGGCCCCATCGGAACTTGATCTTGACACTGAAGAAGCAATGGGCTATGATCGGAGGTTGTATGACTAAGATGTGTTAACTTTACCACAAGAAAAGAATCAAAAAAGCTGCATTACAGAAGGTCCAATCAAGGTGACGCCAAACCTGTCCCAACCCTCTGCCACCTAACCATGTATAACGAGATCCAATATGGGGAACAATATGCCATGCAGCATAATCAACTAACTCATTAAAATTAGCGAGAGAAGACTAGTGGGGCCGATATATCCCCTTGTGGTCCAGAAGCGAAAGAAACGTATTAAAATCATAATCCAAGGCTCCTGCATGATATCACTTTGGCAGCGTAACTCAGCCCAAAGATCTCGACGATCTACAACCGTATATATTATAACTGCGATTTTCAAAAAAAAAAAGAGAAGAAGATAAATAAGGCATAATAGTAAAATATTTAAAATAGTCAAACCTTATCCCTTCCCCTTAATTAATCTTTTAATTCCCCAAATCCCTCTCTCTTTTAATCCTCATTAACCCTAATCCCCTCTCCCTTTTTATCTCAAACGGCAGCTCCCTCTCCCCCTCTCCCAAATCAATTTCGGCCATAAGAAGAAAAAGAGGAAAAAGAAGGATCTTTGATCCAAGGTTCAAGAGAAGGGAGATCACACCGCCAACGTCATCACACTCTCGTATATCAATCACTTTTTGCTAGGATCGAGGTAGGTGCAACCTAATTACTCCCTCAAAACGGTACGAAGGTTGCATAGGCAAAAAGGGTATTTTTAGGTGTTGTTGTTGTCGTTAATTGTTGATTGGATCTTGATTATATGCCCAAGGTGTTTATTTTCCGTTATACGTTTTGACTTCATTGTGATCTCGTTGTTGTACGTTTCCTTGTGGGGTTGTAAGGTCTTGATGCGTGTATGGATATGTGGGATGGGTGAAAGGTTGAATGAGATTGAATGAATGGACTACAGAAATTTCAGAATGAGAATTCTGAAATTCGGGGACATCAATCGATCGACGTCCAGAGGCTGAGGGTTCGACGTGCCTCAGATGGACATCGATCGATCGACGTCCAGAGGGCGAGAGATCGATGTATCTCAGAAGTACATCGATCGACCGACGTCCAGAGGCTGAGGGTTCGATGTACCTCAGATGTACATCGATCGATCGACGTCAACTGAGTGAGGGTTCGACGTGTCTCAGTTGGACGTCGATCGATCGACGTCAGAAGATGACGTCCAACTGTTTTCTTCCCCTTTCCCTTGCATTCATGGCACGTGCATTGCATGAGGTACCCATTGTCTGAGGGCGTGCGTGTTCGGAGGATACGTAGCGTCTATAGGGCATGGGGGCCGTGATGATACGCAGCGTCGGTCGGGCGTGGGTGTCATGTGATACGCAGCATCTATAGGGCGTGGGTGCCGTGCGAATACGCAGCGTCTATAGGGCGTGGGTGTCTGAAGATACGCAGCGTCTATAGGGCGTGGGTGTCGTACGATACGCAGCGTCTATAGTGCGTGGGTGTCCAGAACAGCAAGTGGTGGCTAGAGACCATGACGCTGGAGTTAGGTCCCGGGAGCATGCATTGCATATAGGCCCAGGAGCATTTTGCCTGACATGTTTCTAGTTGCGTATGACACGTTATGTGAGCATGCATCACGTACTTGCACCTACATCTTGTGTGGATTGTTTACTTTCCGTATAAGTCATGTTGGGTTGTTTTATGTCGGTTACATGGAGTGTCTTACTTTCCGGTGGCATGCTATCTGTCTTATGTGGCTACGTGGTGATATCTTTTTGGGTATGTAAGTTTTGTATTGTTTTGAGAGGCACCTATTGGGTGATTACCATCACTCACTCCTACTATTCCATATGTAGCCGAGACGGAGTATGATTACATCTACGTTGAGGATGGGTCCGATACCGTGGAATGGGCTGAGTGACTCGTAGATACGTGTGCGGCAAGGATGGAGACGGGCTTTTGGTGATGCCATGGGATGACACAGACATTTTAATATTCAGTATTACTTTTGAAAACAATTTCATGCTTTTAAATTTAGACATTTGACCTTGACTTGTAAGGCCTGGTCAGCCTAGAATTACTGTCGTTACTTCCATAAAGTTCATTAATTTCAAATTAGTGTTGTGACTTATCGTTTCCGCAGAAAAAAAAAGGAAAACTTTTCTATGTCAGCACTGACGTGTAGCAGGTTGATGTGACGCCTTGTATTCTCCTGAGTGAGATACGACGGGTGCACCGTTACCGAGGATGGAGCTCGGGAGCGGGGCGCTACAGGTGGTATCAGAGACCAGGCTTCAGATACGCCTCGGGAACGTGATAGATTAGTTAATTACCCTAAGATAAGTGAAGATCTGTTTTCAAATGATTTTTTTTCTAAACTTGAATAAAACAAAGTAGACATAAGCTATGACTGGGTTTTGGTGGGTGAGTGCCGTTAGTAAGTATACGGAATAGGTTACCCTTTTCTTTGACATACACTCCTGTATCTCCTTCCAATACTCTTAAATCAATTTTGTCTAACGTGTTTTAAATTGTCCACAGACAATGCCTCCACGACGTGAACCATCAGGAAATGGTGGACAGGACAGAGACGAACGACATGGGCAAGGGGCGATCCCCCAAAACCTTACGGACACGCTGGCCAATCTGACGGCCTTAATAGCCCATCAGCAGACGCAGATGGCACAACAGTATACACAGATGACACAGCAACAGGCACAGATTGCCCAAATACTTCAGCACACTCAGCAGCAACAGCAACAACAACCGCCACCACCACCTCCACCGCAGCAGGGCTTGAGGTTCTATTACACGGAGATGCAGAACTCCCGAATACCGATGTTCAGGGGTACCACTCGGCCTGAGGAAGCCGAGATTTGGCTCAAAAACATAACTGAACAGATAAGACTGATACAGGTACCCGCGGATCTGAAAGTGGAGGTGACTACCCCGTTCTTGGAAGGGGAAGCTGAGAGGTGGTGGAACGGAGTGAAACGCAAACTGACTCCACCAGTGACTTGGGAGCAATTTGTTGAGGAGTATAAGAAGCACTATGTTCCGGGTAGTGCTATCCAGAGAAGGATGGCGGAGTTCCAGCTGTGGACCCAAGGGTCCATGACGGTGGATCAATACTCTGAGAAATTTCATGAACTGGGCCAGTATATGTCATGCATCATGGACAACGAAGAGGCCAAGATGCTGAAGTTCCACACAGGTTTGAGTTTTCGCATCCAGCAGGCGATTGTTTGTGCAGAGACCACCACATTTGAGGGACTGCTGGAGGTATGTCGACGTGTAGAGAGGAATTTGGAAAGGGCTGCTGCACTGGAAAGGTTAAAGAGACCCCGTGAGGAGTTGCAGATGGGCAAGTCAGGGAGATGGCTGAAAGTACCCCGGCGCCCACAGTCCGGGCAACCATTCCGGCCAGAACGACAGCAGAGGGCAGTAATTCAGACCCTGATGATTGAGGGTCCGGCACCGACTGATGCACAACCAGTAAGGGCTGCGTCACCTATTCCCCGGTGTACACTGTGCGGACGTTTTCATCCGGGACCATGTTGGAAGGATCAGAGAGTGTGCTATAACTGTGGGAAGCAAGGACACATCGCTAAGGAATGCTCAGCACCGGCTCAGGTGAACCCACAGACACAGGCTCAGCAGGGAGGACGAGGCTGGACCAATGCTCGGGTACACGCGATGACGGATGCAGAAGTCGAGGGGTCGGGCGACGTGGTGACAGGTACATTTATTTGAGTACTTAAATTCGAAGTTGGATTAAATTCTAGTTGCTATTGATGCATGTTGTGTGCTAAACCTTGAAATGTGGTATGTGTGATTTTAATTAATAAAGTACCAGCAAATGTTCTGTTCGATAGCGGAGCAAGTCACTCGTTCATGGCAAGGAGATTTCCCAAGAAGCTGGATACTTTTCCCGAATGGATTGAGACTCCATATCGTATACAAGCCGCTGGCGACCAAGTACTCGTGTCTCATCATCGATACAATGGATGTGAATTGGAGATTAATGGTTTGCAGTTCTCTGCGACTTTGATACCGATTCAGATGTTCGACTTCGACGTTATTCTGGGCATGGACTTCTTGGCGGAGTATCATGCAAATATTGATTGCCGGCAACTCCAAGTTAGCATGAAGACACCAGAATTGGGGGAAACTATCTTTCAAGGGAATCCTAAATTAAAGAAGGTGCCCCAGAAGCTTTATTTGACTGCAGCTCAGGCATTTAGAGCGCTAAAGAAAGGAGGAGAAGGATTCTTGATTTACTCAATGGGTGCTGAACAAGAGGTTCCGCAGATCGACCATATCCCTGTGGTAAAAGAATTTACAGATGTCTTTCCCGAGGAGTTACCAGGACTGCCACCAGAAAGAGAGGTAGAGTTCGAGATCAATCTCATACCCGGTGCAGAACCCATATCCAGGGCACCCTACCGCATGGCTCCAGCAGAGCTCAAGGAGTTGAAGGAGCAGTTACAAGAACTGCTGGACCGTAAGTTTATTCGACCCAGTGTATCACCCTGTGGTGCTCCAGTCCTGTTCGTGAAGAAGAAGGATGGGAGCATGAGACTATGTATAGACTACCGGGAACTCAACAAGATCACTATCAAGAACAAGTATCCGTTACCTAGAATTGAGGATCTATTTGATCAGCTACGGGGGGCCAGAGTATTCTCCAAAATCGATTTGCGATCCGGTTATCACCAGTTGAGGATCAAATCAGGAGATACAACCAAGACCGCCTTCAGAACACGCTATGGCCATTATGAATTCTTGGTTATGCCTTTTGGGCTAACCAACGCCCCAGCCGCCTTTATGGATCTAATGAACACAGTATTTCGGAAACAACTGGACAAGTTCGTAGTTGTGTTCATAGACGATATCCTTGTATACTCCCCTGACGAGGATACTCATGCGGAGCATTTGAGGGAGGTTCTAGAGACCCTTCGGAGAAGCAAATTGTACGCCAAGTTCAGTAAGTGTGAGTTCTGGTTGAAAAGCGTAGCCTTCTTGGGTCATGTGGTCTCTGAAGAGGGAATTTCTGTGGACCCAAAGAAAGTGGAGGCGATCACCGAATGGCCTAGGCCTACTAATGTGACAGAGGTAAGAAGTTTTCTTGGACTGGCTGGGTACTATAGGAAGTTTGTCGAGGGCTTCTCATCGATTGCAGTGCCTCTAAGCCGATTGACACAGAAGAAGTCAAAGTTCGAATGGACCACCGAGTGTGAGCAGAGCTTCGCCGAGCTAAAAAGGAGACTGACCACAGCCCCTGTTCTTGCTCAGCCCTCCGCGTCAGAGGGATTTGTCATTTATAGTGACGCATTGAAGAACGGGCTAGGTAGATGTATATAATTTCAAGTTGATTTTGTATACAATTAAAGATGTGGCCTAATTCTTATATTTCAGGATGCGTGCTGATGCAAAACGACAAAGTCATTGCATATGCTTCACGACAGCTAAAGCCCTATGAGCTGAATTATCCGACGCATGATCTGGAGCTAGCAGCAGTGGTGTTCGCACTGAAAATCTGGCGCCACTATCTATATGGAGTGAAGTGCGAGGTGTTCACTGATCACAAAAGCCTTAAGTATCTGTTCACGCAAAAGGAGCTGAACATGCGCCAAAGGAGATGGTTGGAGTTATTGAAAGATTACGACTTGACCATCAATTATCATCCAGGGAAGGCCAATCGAGTTGCTGATGCCTTGAGTAGGAAGTCGAGCCATGCACGGCAGGCTACTCTAGAAAAGGAGATGGCGGAATTTGATTTGGATCTTGTGGATTCTACCGCAGATATTCTGGCCACGCTAATTATCACTCCAACCTTGGTAGATCAAATTAAGGAAGCACAGAAGAACGATGCAACAATTAGAGAAACGCGAGAAAGAATGTTAAACCGCCGAGTGGATGGATTTCAGGTTTATGATGACGGCAGTATGTGGTACCAAGGAAGGTTGTGCGTACCGGATGTTGACGATCTTAGGAGGGAGTTGTTGAAGGAGGCACATAATTCGAGACTGTCTATTCACCCTGGTGCTACGAAAATGTACAATGACCTGAAGAGACACTATTGGTGGAGTGGCATGAAGAGGCACATTGCTGAGTTTGTGGAAAGGTGCCTCGTTTGCCAGCAAGTTAAGGCGGAACACCAAAGACCGGGTGGACTGATGCGACCTCTAGAGATACCCGAATGGAAGTCGGAGCATGTGACAATGGACTTTGTGGTTGGACTCCCGAAGACAAGGAATGGGAATGATGTGATATGGGTAATTGTGGATCGATTGACTAAGTCCGCTCATTTCTTACCTATTCCCACCGGGCTTACTATGGAGAGGTTGGTAACTATGTACATTGATAACATTATTTGCCTCCATGGAGTGCCAGTTAGCATAGTGTCTGATCGTGATCCGAAGTTCACATCTCAGTTATGGGCAGCTTGTCAGAAGAAGATGGGGACTGAGTTGCGACTGAGTACTGCTTTTCACCCTCAGACCGATGGTCAATCTGAGAGGACCATTCAGACCCTGGAGGACATGTTGAGGGCATGCGCATTGGATTTCAAAGGGAACTGGGACAGCATGCTAAAGCTGATAGAATTCTCCTACAACAACAGCCATCACAGTGCCATAGGCATGGCACCATTTGAGGCCTTATATGGACGGAAGTGTAGGTCACCTGTGCATTGGGACGAAGTTGGTGAACGTAGGTTGACGGCTCCAGAAATAATTGAGCAAACTAAAGAACAGGTGAAGCTAATTCGTGAACGTCTTAAGACGGCTCAAGATAGAAGCAAGAGTTGGGCCGACACGAAGAGGCGACCTTTAGAGTTCGAGGAGGGAGAAAAGGTCTATCTTAAAGTGTCACCCATGAAGGGTGTGACACGGTTTGGAGTTAAAGGGAAGTTGAAGCCGCGATATATTGGACCATATGAGATACTTGAAAGGGTTGGAGATTTAGCTTACAAATTGGCATTACCTCCGATGTTGGCTCAGGTGCACAACGTGTTCCACGTCTCGCAGTTAAGGAGGTATGTACCTGACCCGAGTCATGTGTTGGATGTGCAATCGCTTAAGATTAGACCCGATGCGTCATATGAAGAGGTTTCGATACGAATTCTGGATCGCAAGGACCAAGAACTCAGAAGAAGGATTATTCACTATGTCAAGGTTCAATGGAGCAATCACCGGGAGAATGAAGCGACATGGGAGCTGGAAGAACAAATGCGTGACCGTTACCCCCATCTCTTTGATTAAGGTACGACAAGTTTTGGGGTCGAAACTTTTTGTAAGGGGGGTAGGATGTTATAACTGCGATTTTCAAAAAAAAAAAAGAGAAGAAGATAAATAAGGCATAATAGTAAAATATTTAAAATAGTCAAACCTTATCCCTTCCCCTTAATTAATCTTTTAATTCCCCAAATCCCTCTCTCTTTTAATCCTCATTAACCCTAATCCCCTCTCCCTTTTTATCTCAAACGGCAGCTCCCTCTCCCCCTCTCCCAAATCAATTTCGGTCATAAGAAGAAAAAGAGGAAAAAGAAGGATCTTTGATCCAAGGTTCAAGAGAAGGGAGATCACACCGCCAACGTCATCACACTCTCGTATATCAATCACTTTTTGCTAGGATCGAGGTAGGTGCAACCTAATTACTCCCTCAAAACAGTACGAAGGTTGCATAGGCAAAAAGGGTATTTTTAGGTGTTGTTGTTGTCGTTAATTGTTGATTGGATCTTGATTATATGCCCAAGGTGTTTATTTTCCGTTATACATTTTGACTTCATTGTGATCTCGTTGTTGTACGTTTCCTTGTGGGGTTGTAAGGTCTTGATGCGTGTATGGATATGTGGGATGGGTGAAAGGTTGAATGAGATTGAATGAATGGACTGCAGAAATTTCAGAATGAGAATTCTGAAATTCGGGGACATCGATCGATCGACGTCCAGAGACTGAGGGTTCGACGTGCCTCAGATGGACATCGATCGATCGACGTCCAGAGGGCGAGAGATCGATGTATCTCAGAAGTACATCGATCGACCGACGTCCAGAGGCTGAGGGTTCGATGTACCTCAGATGTACATCGATCGATCGACGTCAACTGAGTGAGGGTTCGACGTGTCTCAGTTGGACGTCGATCGATCGACGTCAGAAGATGACGTCCAACTGTTTTCTTCCCCTTTCCCTTGCATTCATGGCACGTGCATTGCATGAGGTACCCATTGTCTGAGGGCGTGCGTGTTCGGAGGATACGTAGCGTCTATAGGGCGTGGGGGCCGTGATGATACGCAGCGTCGGTCGGGCGTGGGTGTCATGTGATACGCAGCGTCTATAGGGCGTGGGTGCCGTGCGAATACGCAGCGTCTATAGGGCGTGGGTGTCTGAAGATACGCAGCGTCTATAGGGCGTGGGTGTCGTACGATACGCAGCGTCTATAGGGCGTGGGTGTCCAGAACAGCAAGTGGTGGCTAGAGACCATGACGCTGGAGTTAGGTCCCGGGAGCATGCATTGCATATAGGCCCAGGAGCATTTTGCCTGACATGTTTCTAGTTGCGTATGACACGTCATGTGAGCATGCATCACGTACTTGCACCTACATCTTGTGTGGATTGTTTACTTTCCGTATAAGTCATGTCGGGTTGTTTTATGTCGGTTACATGGAGTGTCTTACTTTCCGGTGGCATGTTATCTGTCTTATGTGGCTACGTGGTGATATCTTTTTGGGTATGTAGGTTTTGTATTGTTTTGAGAGGCACCTACTGGGTGATTACCATCACTCACCCCTACTATTCCATATGTAGCCGAGACGGAGTATGATTACGTCTACGTTGAGGATGGGTCCGATACCGTGGAATGGGCTGAGTGACTCGTAGATACGTGTGCGGCAAGGATGGAGACGGGCTTTTGGTGATGCCATGGGATGACACAGACATTTTAATATTCAGTATTACTTTTGAAAACAATTTCATGCTTTTAAATTTAGACATTTGACCTTGACTTGTAAGGCCTGGTCAGCCTAGAATTACTGTCGTTACTTCCTTAAAGTTCATTAATTTCAAATTAGTGTTGTGACTTATCGTTTCCGGAGAAAAAAAAAGGAAAACTTTTCTATGTCAGCACTGACGTGTAGTAGGTTGATGTGACGCCTTGTATTCTCCTGAGTGAGATACGGCGGGTGCACCGTTACCGAGGATGGAACTCGGGAGCGGTGCGCTACAGTATACAACCCATAGACACATGAATGCCAAAAGACAATGTTGCTTGTTTGTAATCTAAATCGGAGATGTGAAACCTGTGCTTTAAATAAATAATCCAATAACTCAAGGACGTGATTATGCCAAAAGCACCAAGCACGACCTTCACAAACGCTTAACATAGATGAGAAGCCAAGCTATAACGAATATACGTCAACTGATTTATAGACAACTGTGGTTCAATAATCAATAAAAAATGGACATTATATTGCTGCAGCAACAAACGCAATCGAGAAAGAGATGTTCTAATACCCCGTATATTCCATGTAATGAAATTCATGGAGAGAGTGTTGTCTGCGAGCTTGAAGCGCGAGTAACACTACGAGTAATTACATGTCGATCCGGCTTGGGTATTTGCTTGTGCAAACGTCGCTTTCGTTTACGGACAGACGGAACAAACCTATTTTCATCCTCAGTTGCAGGTGGATGTGTAAGACGTTGTAATAATTCTGCGTCAGAAAGAGATTGTGGCCGTGATGATAAACGACGCGTCCACAGATCAGAGGCATCCCGTAATTCTTGCTGCATTTGAGCAGCCGAAACTGCTAGGGTTGTGACTGTCTCATCATGCATATCTGAGTTAGACACAGAATGAATGTTAATTTGATTGTCTGCCACAGCAGGAGGGATTTGCAAATCATCTGATGATTGACCTATAATCTCCAAAATTTTTAGGGGTGGCAGCAGAATGATCTCCACATCAACAGCAGTAGATTGCAGCAAATCCGATGAATTGGGCACATGATGCTCTTCTGGCGCCAATTGTGCTTTCTTTTTCCAGGCTTTGAGCACCAGTGGCACCGGCGGCATGTCAGACGATGGCAGGACAATTGTTTTTCCACAATTGTCTCGTGTATGGCCCAAAATACAGCATTTTGCGCAAAATGGTGGAACATCCTCATAAACGACTGTTGAAAATGATGATGATCACGGATTTGTATAAGCAGTTTATCAGGCAATGATTTAGACACATCAATTTCGACAAAGACCCTTGCAGCGGATGGTCTGAGAATCTGTTAGGTTGCTGTATCCAAGCGGATGGGCGTCCCGATCATGGCGGCAATGGAAAAAAGTGCGGCTTGAGTATGCATATACACTGGTAAACCAGGCAATGAGATCCACACCGGTACTATAGGCGCATCATATCTGGGATCAAAATCGTATGTATACTTGGTCACTCGCATAGGATAGGCCAAAACATTCTAGGATCTGTGGCTGAAACATCTATTATAATCATCCTCCTCAAAACGAAGTAGTACGTGGGATTTATCAAGAAGCTCCGCCTTGACCTGCCCTTGAAAGCCAATACGATCCAAAGTTTTCTTTGGATGGTCGTTCCAGAAGGATCGGACCAAAGTGTGGCGGAACGGCTGAAGCATAGCTGAAACTTCGTCTTCTGCAAAAACCATATTGATGGACATCCTTTGTATCGCTGAGGAGGCTTTGGAGTAATGAGTGGTGGTGGTGGGCCGACAAGAATGGAAGCAAAGGATGCGGTGCCGGGGCTGTTAACCCCGGCAGCTGCGATGGTGGGGAAGTCGCCAGGGGGATCAGCGGGGAAGAAAGGGTTTTTTCTTATATGTATGTATCACACACACATATATATATATATATTATTTTTTGGTGAAGGATAGACGGTATCGTTCGAGATTTTATTAATAATAACCTTCGCTTGTGGCGGAGGAATACCGTAGTTACATTTGGTGTAGGAGACTCTCCACATAAAAGAGAAAATGAAAGAAGTACAAATGCAACAATATCAAATATTAATAATACTGGAAATATTAAATTCTGGAAACAAAAATGTAATTGAATAGTAAAAACATCTTCTTGAAGTGATCGATTATTTTGAGTCTCGAACAAATTGCTCCATGGAAAAATGGTATAAAACTCATTCTTAAAGTGCCGAAACTTTAGGACATCATCAGCCAGAATCCACCGCCATATCGCTCGCCCCAAAACGCATTGCCACATGATTAAAAAAAATTGTAAGCCAAATACCGTATAGTTGAGAAGATATATAATGAAGCTTCTATACATATCGTTGTTGCCTGCATTCGTGATGAATACATGCAACAAAGAATTGAGAGAAATGACAACAGATTCCTCCCCACTCCAATGTGTACAGCAGGATCTAAAACGTATGATGCAAGTGTAGTCCTCAGAATTGTTGTAAAAAGAATTGCTAAGTATATATTATATTTGAACAATGAAACAATGAGAGGCATGAAAAAATCATACCCAAGTTGCCCATGTCCTGAAAAGACATAGGCAACACTTGAAAAATAACGCCATCTCTTTTGAATGCGGAAGGTGCGATATAAACATTGCAGGCACCAGTGGACCGAGGCAAACATGGATACTCCAAGCATGTGCAAAACATGTAGCCATATGATATCAAGCATAAACAATATATTGAGACAAAAAATTATGAAGATGGTAATGAAAACATACCAACGTTGCCTATGCCAGGACGACATAGGCAACTCTCGATAATATTCGCCAATCTTTTGGGAGACTTGTGAATCAGAGATGTAAATTTGGAACTGTAGCATCCAAGGTAATGACACTGCGAACATCACAAGGCAATGAAAACAAAGTGGAATATAGCGTCGCTCCAGTAGATCGCAAGCCATATCTCGACAATGTAAGCCGCTGTATTAACCTCCCTAGGGAAGTATTGTAAAGTTGCTTCATTTAACGTCAAGAACTGAATAGCTCTCTGCGACTCTGCTTGATATGCTCTTGTAAATTGCCTTGGAGCAGACAAATGATGTAGTAACAAGCGACAATCTGTCTCAATGATCATGCTATCCTTGTCCCTTGAATAATAGATAAGCGAGTATTGAAGTGTCATTAGCTCAGCCCTTAGTGGAGAAATCGAAGGTAAGTAGAAACAAATAGCTGAGACCAATTTGCCTGGATGATTCCTCAAAACTGCTCCTGCTGTGGGTGGTAAAATCTAACGGACCACCCTTGGTCGACGCGGTTGGATATGGGGAGAAAAACACAGCGCTATCAAATGAGGGATTGGATGTGAGAATTTCTGACCCTGTGTGGCAGAACACCAAGTATGAATATGATCTCGGATCCTTTCAGATAGCCGCTGATAAGAAAAGGTATTGTCACCAAATCTGATAGATGAATATTCTTTCCAAAGAACCCATGTGACTACTGATAGTACCACCGATCTCAATTGGCCAAGCATGTCATGTGAAGATGAGACTCGCCACCATCTCAACAAGTAAGTCCGAATTATGGAATATATCGGCATAGGTCCAGAAAAGACAACAGCGATATCCTGCCATATCGGCTGTATTATAGGGCAACGAGAAAAATGTGATCTCGAACATCAGAAGACATACTACAGAAGATACATTGCGTCGAAAATGTATACTGCCAACGACACAGAATGTCTGATAAAGGCAATGAATGCATCCATAATCTCCAAAGGAACACCCTCGCCCCTAATGGTAGTGTCGGCCACCATAGATGTTTAGAGAAATCCATAGCAGTGTTATGAGAGACAAGCTGACGATAGGCAGATTTAATCGTGAGATTACCCGTTGCTTCACTTGGCCAGTGTGGGCCATCCGGGGTCATCTCGACGTGAAGCAGCAACTGCGGATGAGTACGACAAATTTTCTCCATGTTGCAGAATCATAAATATGTGCGTATATTGTATGTCGTTGCCCATATTTTGCTCTCATGTCTTTGCCCACAACGATTGGGAGTGATAATATTTCCACCACAAAAGATAATCATAAGCTTGTTGAATTAATCATAAACTTCTAATATCCAAACCGCCCTGCACTTTTAGTTTACAATTGGATTTCCAAGATTTCCAATGATGACTCAATTCCATAAAAAGTGTGACATTTTGTGATTCAAAATATCCAACACACTCTTTGATAATTGAGAACTTGCGATAATGTGAATAGGCATGGTACTTAAAACATGGCTTATTAAAACAATTCGGCCATCCATAGAAAGTAACTTAGAAGACCAAGAATATAAAGCGGCGTCAACATGGGCAATCAACGATGTACAATAGGCTGCACGATTTACAACCGCGATCCCGGTAATGGATCAAACACGATCATACGCCGCCGTGCTTAAGCCATTGACAATGATCATTCCTCCTCGTGAAATCACTAGAGTCAAGGGTGTACCTGCGATCAAATTCATGTGCGAAGATGTAACTACATTGTCTGAATCTTTCAAACACTTTTTGGTTGGAACTTTTTGGTATATCCACCCTAAACTTGACGCTATTCGCAAGTGCTTTTATCGGATTGGTTTTATGACAGCGGTTAAAATTACTTTGCTTGATCCCACGCATATCTTGATGCAGTTTGATGCTGAGGCAGATTATAATAGATGTTTTCACGCCGCACCTGGACAGTATTGGGATATCATATGCGCGTCACTAAATGGATGTATGATTTGGATGCGCGAATTGACATGTCCATTATGCCTGGTGGGTTTCCTTGCCAGGTCTGTCCGTTTATCTTCATAAGCAAGAAGCTCTTTTTGAAATAGCGTGCATGATTGGAACACCGCTGAAGGCGGATTCCGCTACCACGTAATTGTTACGGCCCTCGGTAGCTCGCATATGTATAGAGATTGACATGTCACAAGAGCTGCCACAGAGATTGTATATTCAAAGTCATGACTATCACTTCTTTCAATCTGCCGAATATGAGAATATGCCTGCTTATCGTGCATCTTGTCGTATACTGGGGCACTCGACATCATCGTGTAAAAAAGACGATCACATGGATGTACTGCCGCCAGCTTCAGCGATAGTTGCTCCTCCCTCAAAAATGCCTGCGGCACCGCCTGCACAACGTTGGATGCCAAAAAAGACGGGTTGGCTCCCATTAGATGCTCCACTGTCCATGGCGGACCAGGGTACTGAGCCAGTCCCATCCTCTCCTGGGCTGGAAGGAAATAGGGATCCTGCAACACCCGGGCTGCTACGTGCGATGAACCAATCTCGCAAGATGAGCATGTTGAAACAATATCTCATATGCATGATCTGACACGCTTGCATTGTTCTTCTGTTACAATACTGCCACATATTATTGAGGGTCCAGAGATTACGCTGCAGCGTTATTCGGAATTACATGATGATATGAATGTGGACTCAACAGAGTTGCAATCAGCGGTTTTGTAGGTTGCTAGGATTTTTTGGACCGTGCACCTGCAATAAACACCACTAGAGGGGGGTGAATAGTGGTTAACGGAAATTACACTACAACCCTTTGTAAAAATCCCCTTTGAAAACAGAATCTGAGACCACCTCAGATTTTAAATCTAATTGTACACAACTCCAAAAATTATGAAACTTTCCAGAATTGAACTTCAAAGTGTTAACAAGACTTTGTTCAAAAATCAGACAAAAATAAGATCGTTTGACCCTTCAAACAAATAAAAAGATTCAGATGGTCAATCTGGACAGAATTGGACAGAATGTTGCTGATTTTGCAAAACGTGTTTCTCTTTGAATACTCAACCAAAAAAGTTTATCTTTATATCAAAACACTCCTTAGGATGTATAGATGATGTTTCAAGGCCCTGACCTTAAAAAATTCTTGATAAATACATAATTTAAGTTTTCTCAAAACTGGTCAGATTGCAGCCAGATTGGAGCAGTTATCTTGCAAAGACTGAAAGACTAACTTTTCCTTGCTCAAATCAAGTGATTCTTATTGCAAATGAAAGCTAACAGTATGAAGTATAACTCCACCAAAAATCAAGAATTTTGAAAGTGTTTAGCTATTTTTTCAAAACGTGAGAAATTGTGTGAAATCTGCAGTAAAAACGGGCAGAAACCAGAAATGAAGAAACAAGACAAGAACACCGAGGATTTATCCTGGTTAGCGAACAATGTTACCTACTCCAGTCCCAAGGAACACCTTTCCTTGGATTTCACTATCAAATGAATCACCTTACAACAAGAACCAAGCTTGATCCTTGGGTTATACACCAACCCTACTCAAGACTTGCATGGTCACCTTCTAAGCAACACTTAGTTGCAACACCTCTACCACATATTGAGATAGCCTTATAAGAATGGCTAATCAATCTTACAAATGAATCTCAAGAGGCTTGTAGCTCAACAAAAACAACAAGAACACCTTAGCTACAAAGAATGGAACAAGAACAACAACAAGAAGATGATAGCTAGGCAATTCAACAAATGCTTGTAAGCTTCAAGTGTGTTTCATCTTCTTCATCATTGCCTCTATTTATAGTGTGATTTGAGCCTTGTAGATAAGACTTCCAATGTGTCACCATCTTCATCATCAAGTCCAAATGTCTTCTCATCATTGGTTGGCCTTGTACACTTGGCAAAATAAGACAACATAATTGGTCCACCTTAGCAACTCCATTTGGCCGAAATTTTAAACTAAAAATAGTCTTGGAATTATCTTGAAAATGTGAAGATAATATGACCATAACAACTCCATCATCTTCTCAACTTTTTGTAAGATGATAGCATGTGAGCATTGACCATTTTAAACACAAAATCAGTTCCAAAATTGAGTAAGTAGCCGTTGGCTACTAAGTTGTATTTTCAAAAAATAATCTTGATTTTCCTTGATAAAAAAAGAAAGGATAATACCACCAAAATATTCCCAACTTCAAGCACAATAATAGGACATGTGAAGTCTTCATTTGACTTCAAAAAATCTGATGAGAACACCCACGAACACTAAGTAGCCGTTTGCCTACATTTGAAAAATCCAATTGCCAACTAGCTCCTTTTTGATTTGTCCACTTGTCATCAAGCCATAAAATGATTACACCATCACCTCCAACTGATAAATCACGTTTTTGGACATACATATATGTGTAGCAACTCAGATTTTTGAAGAAGAACATAATAGTTGAGAACCTGTACCACCGAAATTCCTAATTTTTCTTCTTATATATCGTGATCATGTCCACACCTTTAACACCTTTGATATCTCTGAATAATGATGATAAATATGCTCTTATAACACATATAAGAGAGTCTTCAAAAAAAAATAGAATGTGACATCTCAAATCGTCACATATCCCGCTACAGTCAATAATATCATCATGTGAGAGAATAAAATAGAGAATCACCATATTATCTTCAAAATAATAATAACTCAGCTCCAGAATGAAGATAATAATATGCTTAAGAGATTTCATGAGTGAAAATACCAAAAATACCCTCGGGGGTGAAATGACCAAAATACCCCTGGTATATGAAAACTCCAGAAATTACCCGGATGGTCAGAATTAATCATGATATCACATTTGTCATGATAAATAGTATAAGAATACACCCTTGAATTATTTTCACCATGTGATGTTCCTACAAAACCCAAAATACCAATTTTGCCTTTATTGGTAAGTTGTAAAAACTTCCAAGGCACGTTAGTCACAATACATTTAAAATCATCAAAATCACATAAGATTCACATAATGAACATGTATAAATCATATACCAATGAAAAAACTAATTTATCACATTTTAGAAAAATATTTCTAAAAACCCTAGACATCAATCGATCGAAGTGCCTCAGCTTCAGAGATCGATGTCTCACAGAAAGGTTCAGGTTTTGTCTCTGACCTACATTGATCAATCGATGTTTCTCAGGTTTAGAGATCGATGTCTCGCCGTAAGGTCTTGAACTTTCACTGCCTTACATAGATCGATCGATGTGAGAGATCTATGTACATAGATCGATCAATGTGCAACAACATGAGAGATTGATGTCAACTTTTTCAACTTTTTCAACTTTTAATAACATATAACACCATGTGTGACATTTTTAAGTATTCACCACTTTGAAAATTATCCAAACATATTTCTCAACAGGGTTGTATATGCTACGCCTCTTTCGGAAGATAGCGGTCCAAATGTGACACATCCAGATGTCTCTGATGCGGTTGACAACTTACTGAAAGTTCGTACACAGAGACCAAGGCAGAAAAAAGGAGAGATGCCAGCTGCCCCTCCCTCTTTTATTCTAACTCGTGGCGCAGTCATCGTTCAACAGCTACTTCCCTTGATCCATATCAATGAAGGTACTTCTTTGGAATGTTCGAGGTATTAATACCTCTATTACACGTATACTTGTTGGTTATTATTGAATCAAAGCTTCGCACTTCGCGTTTAGAACAGTTTAGATTACAATTGGCTTCTCACATGCTTATTCTTCTACTGATGCAAACGTTTGGTTTTTTGGCGAGATTCTTTCTTGGAGGCATTGGAGGTTCGAATGGACGTGCAAAATATGTTCGCTAACTTCTGCTGGTTGCCTAGCAGGCAAACGTTTTGGTTTACAGCGGTCTATGCTAGACAAACGGTGGCAGCACGAAAGCCATTATAGGATGATTTGATGGGCTTTCATTCGGCTGTAGCCCAACCTTGGCTACTAGGGGGAGATTTCAATACTTCTCCATCGCTGGATGAACATAAGGGGGTTGCTACCCACACTCACTAATTTTAAACATTTTGTTGAATTTTATGCATCGATGGATCTACCTTTCCAAGGCTCCAGATTTACATGGTCCGATGGTAGGGGTTTGGGTAAGGTGTGGCGCAGAATAGATCGCTTCTTATGCACCAGTGACTTCACAGAATTATTTGACATTAGCAGGGTCCAATATCTACATCGTGCCACGTCAGATCATTTGCCATTGTTGTTGACTTGTCAACTAACATTCCCTGCAGGGTCGACGGCTTTCCGGTATCTTGATGCATGGGCCACACATGAGGACTTTACTGCCTATGTTCGCTCCCATTGGCACTCATATCCTATTATGGGAGGCATGTATGGGTTTTATTATAAGCTGTGTCGTCTGAAGGCAGACTTGCGTCGATGGAATCGTAATGTTTTTGGGAATATTTTCACGGAGTTAATGGCAGCGGAAGAGGAGACGATATGAACGGAGGCTGCTTATGATGCGTCACCCTCGGAGAGCACCAGTCAGGAGTATCATCAGGCTAAGGCTCACCTACTACAGCAACAAGCACGAGCTTATATCTTCTGGAAGCATAAAGCATAAAGCTCATGTCAAATGGTTAAATGAGCTTATATCTTATTTATTTTAATGTCAAAATCACTAAGTTGCTGTTTAAGCCAAAGTATTTGGGTAGTACATAAACTCAAAGCAATATACTCGGCTTCAGTGGTAGAAAGAGCTACACTAGCTTGTTTTTTAGAAAACCAAGAGATCAAGTTGGTTCCTATGAATTGACAAGTACCGCTAGTGGATTTTCTATCTAATTTGCAACCACCATAATCAGCATCACTATATACGTGTGATTCCAACTTAGCGTTTCTATCATACCAGTCCTAAGTGTGGTGTGTGTTTAAGATATCTAAATATCTTTTTTACCGTATTGTAATGTGATACCTAGGGACAAGATTGAAACCTAGCACACATACACACACTAAACATGATATCAAGTCTTGATGCAGTTAAGTATAGTAGTGATCCAATCATAGACCTATAAAGTTTGTCATCAAAAGGTTTACCATTTTCATCCTTATCAAGTTTGGTACTAACACTCATGGGGGTAGTTGTTGGTTTCAACTCTTCAAAGCCAAACTTCTTAATCATATCATTGACATACTTAAGTTGGCTAATGTGAATTCCTTGAGGGGTTTGTTTGATTTGAAGTCCTAAGAAATAATTCAACTCTCCTACCATTGACATTTCAAATTCTGACTTCATACATTCTTTGAAGTCTTTTACTAAGGTAGGGTTAGTTGAACCAAAGATAATATCGTCTACATATATTTGAACTATTAACAAATCATTATCTTTTCTTCTTAGAAATAATGTGATGTCGATGGTCCCCCTTTGATAATTATTTGCAATAAGAAAGTTTGCAAATCTATCATACCAAGCTCTTAGAGCTTGTTTCAAACCATATAGAGCTTTCTTAAGCTTGTAAACATGGTTAGGATTCTTTGGATCTTCGAATCCAGGGGTTGTTTGACAAACACCTCTTCTTGGATGTATCCATTCAAGAATGCATCCTTGATATCCATTTGGAAGAGCTTAATATTGCTTAGACTTGCAATCGCAAGTAACAATCTAATTGCTTCTAGTCATGCAACGGGTGCAAAGGTTTTTCATAATCTATTACTTCTTGTTGATTATAACCTTGTGCGACTAGTCTAGCCTTATTTCTTGTAATTTTTCCTTGTTCATCCATTTTATTCCTAAACACCCATTTTGTTTCTATTATAGACTTGTTTTCGGGTTTAGGTACGAAGTCCCACACATTGTTCCTTGTGAATTGATTTAATTCATCATGCATAGCATCTATCCAAGATATATCACCTAAGGATTCCTTTACATTCTTAGGTTCTAATTGTGACATTAAGCAATGTCATTCAAGTTGACTTATATTTCTACGTGTTCTAACCCCAACACTTGGATCCCCAATGATTAGTTCTCTTGGATGCCACCAATTCCAAGATTGACTAGGTTCACTCTCATCTTGTTCAAATGTTTCATTAGTGTGAACATTATCATATGTAATTTGATCATTAGTTGTATTATCTTCTAATTGTAAAGTTTCTTCATTTATTTCATCTAAGGGTTCATGCATGTCTTGTTCAGGGGGAGTTGGTTCTAGATGATCAAGTATAGGCTCAAGTATTACATCATCATCAAACATATTTTCAACATTATTCTCAGGTTTATGTTGAGTTTTATCACTAACTTCAAAGCATGCATTTTCATTGAATTTTAAATGTATGGATTCAATTATCTTTCTAGATGCAGATTTATAACAACTATATGCTCTTGAGTTAGCTGAATACCCAACAAATATGCATTCAATAGACTTTTGTTCAAATTTATCTAGCTTAGTGTTTAGCACAAAACATTTACATCCAAATACTTTAAGATAATCTACCTTAGGTTGTCTGTTGTTTAGCATATCATAAGGCGTTTTATTTAATTTCTTTCTAATAGTAAGCCTATTTATAATATAGCATGCACAACTAACAGCTTCAGCCCATAAATATTTAGGTAATTTATTTTCACAAAGCATTGTCCTAGCAACTTCTTGAATTGTTCTATTTTTACGTTCAACAACTCCATTGAGTTGTGGTGTTCTAGGTGGTGAGAATTCATGTTTAATTCCATGTAGTTCACAAAATTTGGTTACATCTTTGTTTTTAAATTCTCCACCTCTATCACTTCTAATCCTTTTAACATTTTCTTCGTAAATGTTTTCAAGTTGCTTAATAAGAGTTTCGATTGCTAATGGAGCATCGTCTTTGTGTGTTAAGAACAATGTACATGTGTAGCGTGAGTGATCATCTACTATGACACACACATAGTAGTGTCCACCTAGACTTCTTGTCCTACTTGGACCAAATAAGTCTAAGTGAAGCAATTCTAGTACATGACTAGTACTCACTTCATGTTTCGGTTTTAATGTTTCTTTAGTGTGTTTTTCTTTAATACATGTTTCACACGTTTGAAAATTATCTAAGTGTAACTTAGATATTCCTCTAATTAAATTCTTCTTAGATAATTTCTTAATGGTTGAAATTCCTATATGGCCTGATCTTCTATGCCATAAATTCACATCTAAGTCATGTGATATTAGACACTTAACCTTAGCATCTAACATGTTATCTAAGGTAAGAGTATAAATATTACCATCTCTATTTCCTTTTAAAACCGTTTCTCCTTTTTCATTTATTATATTACAAGAATTGGGAAGAAAAGAGACATTATAACCACAATCTATAAGTTGAGAAATACTTAAGTAAATTATAAGAGAGATTGCTTACTAACAACACATTTCGTATTTGAAATGTGTTAGGGTCCCCAATTGTTCATTTTCCAAAAACTTGTCTTTTGTTGTTGTCACCGAATGTTACTTTTCCTCCATTCTTGATATATTCCAATTCGATGAATAGTTTGGGGTTGTCTGTCATATGCCTCGAACACCCACTATCTAAAAACCATTTGGTTTTCAGATTCTTTGACTTTGCCTCCTTCTTGCATTCCTTGCATTTTTCCTACAATGGTGACAAAGTTTTAGGTACCCTTTATTTGGGTCCTTGAATGTTAGGGACACTATTCTTGTTTAGATATCCCTTAGGTATCCAAACTTGAACATACCTTTTAGGCACATTTTTAGCATGATTATAATTTGGAAAATAAGAAGGATTAACATATAGATGATCATTCCACATAAGTGAAGATGCATTGTTATACACGTTACGCCATGGTTGATAATCATTATATGATGGCCGATTTCTATAATGTGTATAAGGCATGCGATTTTGTTTCTTGAATGGCCCTATATAAGTGTGTTCATAGGCATTTCTATAAGACTTATATGAGTGTTGCTTATACTTAGGTTCATAATAAGTTGGATACTTTTTATTCTTTCTAGTTTTATTCTTATATATATATATGCATAATTTCTAGGTTGTCTAGATGCAAAATTTGGCCTAGATGTATGTTTATGCGTATGTATATTTGTGGGTGGGTGTTGTATTTTTGCCTTGATATAAGTAGAAGAAGGTGTAGAAGAAGATGTAGCAGGTAAAGTTGATTTTGTTGTATTATATGGCAACTTTGTGCTAGATGAGACAAACTTAGTCTTTTTATCTACTTTTACATTTTCTTCTTTGTATCCTAACCCGGTTTTATCATTTCCATACTTTTGTGATGATATTAATGTATCTAACATATTAGCACCCGATTTAAATTGTTCTAACATTTTTTCTAAGTTAAGTTTAGAAGACTTAAGTTGCATTATTTCATTGTCACAACTTTCTAACTTAGATTGTAACATACTATTTTCCGTTTTTAACTTTTGTTCATTTTTCCCAAGTGATTCTATTTTATTCTCTAAAGAATCAAGAGTATTGGTAGACTCTTGTTTAAAAGATTCTAATTGATCAGAAAATTCCAATTTGGACGTCTTCAACTTTTCATTTTCTTCAATTAGTTTCTTGTTTTCTTTAGAGATCCTCTTACAATGAGCATGTATTTTTAAAAATTCTTCATACATTTCATCAAATGTCATGTAACTTTCAGAATCACTATCAGAAGAAGAACTTACCTCGTTTGATACGAAGCAGACTTGAGCTTCCTCAGTTTCGGATTCTGAGTAGGATGAGTCGCTCCATGTGCTCACCTTCATTGCTCGTTTCCCTTTCCTTGTCTTAGACTCCTTTGCCTTAGTCGCTTGTGCTTCTTTGTCCTTGACTTGTTTATTATTGTTGTTATTATTATTATTTTTCTTTGTTGGACAATCATATGAAATATGTCCTTTTTGACCGCATTCATAACACTTTAACTCTTTATTATACCATTTGTTTATGTTATTTTTCCTAGGTTGAGAAGAAGAAGAAGAACATTGTCTATTCCTATTAGGACGTTTGAAAAACTTTCTAAGTTTTCTCGCTATTAATATCAAGTCATCATCTAATTCAGTGTCACTATTACTATCATCATTATTTGTATGTGTTTCAGTTGTTTTGAAAGCTATTAACTTACTTGATGATTTAGATGACTCGGACTTCCGTTGGTTTAGTTTTACCTCATAGACTTTAAGAGACCCGATCAATTCATCCATCTTAGTGATTGACTTTGTCTCCTCGATTTCAGTCATCTTTGGATCCCATTCAGCAGGAAGGCTTCGTAGCACCTTTTGAACTTTTTCATTGTTTGTGAATGATTTGCCTAAAGCTTCAAGGGCATTAAAAATGTTAGTAATCCTCAAATCCATAGATGTTATGGATTCGTTTGGCAACATTTTGAAAGACTCTAATTCAGTCATAAGCATGTTTATTTTTGATTCTTTAACACCACTGGTACCTTCATGCTTTAATACAAGTGATTTCCACATATCGTGTGCACTTGTACAATTTGACACATATCTTGCTTCAGAAGTTGTAAGTCCATTCAAAAATAATTGCATAACTTTAGCGTTCATGGACAATTTCTTTTTATCTTCCGATGACCATTCACTTTTATACTTTTCAACCTCTTGTGTGACTCCACTAACTTGTACAACTTTCATTGGAATGTACGGCCCATCTTCAACTATAGACCATAAATCGATGTCTATAGCCATTAAGAATAGCCTCATTCTTACTTTCCAATGAACAAAATTATTTCCATTAAAAAGAGGAGGGCATTGTGTATACATACCTTCCAACTCACCTTTGTGAGAAACAATAGCCATTGTATGTACCTTGGATTTGAGACGAGCAGTATATAATGAATTGTTGTTTCTTGGCCTTGTATTGTTCGTATGCTGTTGAATCTTGCTTCTTTGAGTGGTGTATACCTCGCTCTGATACCAATTGTTAGACCTTGCACCTGTAATAAACACCACTAGAGGGGGAGGGGTGAATAGTGGTTAACGGAAATTACACTAAAACCCTTTCTAAAAATCCCCTTTTAAAACAGAATCTGAGACCACCTCAAATTCAGAACCCGTTTTTGAAAAATTCAAATCTAATTGTAAACGAATCCAAAAATTATGAAACTTTCCAGAATTAAACTGCAAAGTGTTAACAAGACTCTGTCCAAAAATCAGACAAAAATAAGATAGTTGGCCCTTCAAACAAATAAAAAGATTCAGATGGTCAATCTGGACAGAATTGGACAGAATCTTGCTAATTTTGCAAAACGTGTTTCTCTTTGAATACTAAATAAAAAAGGTTGATCTTTATATCAAAACACTCCTTAGGATGTGTAGATGATGTTTCCAAAAGGCCCTGACCTTAAAAAATTCTTGATAAATACAGAATTTAAGTTTTCTCAAAACTGGTCAGATTGCATTCAGATTGGAGCAGTTATCTTGCAAAGACTGGAAGACTAACTTTCCCTTGCTCAAATCAAGTGATTCTTGTTGCAAATGAAAGCTAACAGTATGAAGTATAACTCCAAAAATCACGAATATTGAAAGTGTTTAGCCATTTTTGCAAAACGTGAGAATTGTGTGAAATCTGCAGTAAAAACGGGCAGAAAACAGAAATGAAGAAACAAGACAAGAACACCGAGGATTTATCCTGGTTCGGTCAATGTGACCTACTCTAGTCCCAAGGAACACCTTTCCTATGATTTCACTATCAAATGAATCACCTTACAACAAGAACCAAGCTTGATCCTTGGGTTATACACCAACCCTACTCAAGACTTGGATGATCACCTTCTAAGCAACACTTAGTTGCAACACCTCTACCACCTATTGATATAGCCTTATAAGAATGGCTAATCAATCTTACAAATGAAGCTCAAGAGGCTTGTAGTTCAACAAAAACAACAAGAACACCTTAGCTACAAAGAATGGAACAAGAATAACAACAACAAGAAGATGATAGCTAGATAATTCAACAAATGATTGTAAGCTTCAAGTGTGTTTCATTTTCTTCACCATTGCCTCTATTTATAGTGTGATTTGAGCCTTGGAGATAAGACTTCCAATGTGTCACCATCTTCATCATCAAGTCCAAATGTCTTCTCATCATTGGTTGGCCTTGTACACTTGGCAAAATAAGACAACATAATTGGTCCACCTTGGCAACTCCATTTGGTCGAAATTTTCAACTAAAAATAGTCTTGGAATTATCTTAAAAATGTGAAGATAATATGACTATAACAACTCCATCATCTTCTCAACTTTTTGGCAAGATAATAGGCATGTGAGCATTGACCATTTTAAACTCAAAATCAGCTCCAAAATTGAGTAAGTAGCCGTTGGCTACTAAGTTGTATTTTTCAAAAATAATCTTGATTTTCCTTGATAAAATAAGAAAGGATAATACCACCAAAATATTCCCAACTTCAAGCACAATAATAGGACATGTGAAGTCTTTATTTGACTTCAAAAAATCTGATGAGAACACCCATTAACACCAAGTAGCCGTTTGACTACATTTGAAAATCCAATTGCCAACTAGCTCATTTTTGATTTGTCCACTTGTCATCAAGCCATAAAATGATTGCACCATCACCTCCACCTGATAAATCATGTTTTTGGACATACATATATGTGCAGCAACTCAGATTTTTGAAGAAGAAAATAATAGTTGAGAATGTGTACCACCGAAATTCCCAATTTTTCTTCTTATATGTCGTGATCATGTCCACACCTTTAACACCTTTGATATCTCTGAATAATGATGATAAATATACTCTTATAACACATATAAGAGAGTCTTCAAAAAAAAATAGAATGTGACATCTCAAATCGTCACATATCCCGCTACAGTCAATAATATCATCATGTGAGAGAATAAAATAGAGAATCACCATATTATCTTCAAAATAATAATAACTCAGCTCCAGAATGAAGATAATAATATGCTTAAGAGATTTCTTGAGTGAAAATACCAAAAATATCCTCGGGGGTGAAATGACCAAAATACCCCTGGTATATGAAAACTCCAGAAATTACCCGGATGGTCAGAAATAATCATGATATCACATTTGTCATGATAAATAGTATAAGAATACACCCTTGAATTATTTTCACCGTGTGATGTTCCTACAAAACTCAAAATACCAATTTTGCCTTTATTGGTAAGTTGTAAAAACTTCCAAGGCACGTTAGTCACAATACATTTAAAATCATCAAAATCACATAAGATTCACATAATGAACATGTATAAATCATATACCAATGAAAACAACCAATTTATCACATTTTAGAAAAATATTTCTAAAAACCCTAGACATCAATCGATCGAAGTGCGTCAGCTTCAAAGATCGATGTCTCACAGAAAGGTTCAGGTTTTGTCTCTGACCTACATTGATCGATCAAAGTGAGGGTTCAATGTACATCGATCGATCGATGTTTCTCAGGTTTAGAGATCGATGTCTCACCGTACGGTCTTGAACTTTCACTGCTTTACGTGGATCGATCGATGTGAGAGATCTATGAACATAGATCGATCAATGTGCAACAACCTGAGAGATCGATGTCAACTTTTTCAAATTTTTCAACTTTTAATCACATATAACACCATGTGTGACATTTTTAAGTATTCACCACTTTAAAAATTATCCAAACATATTTCTCAACAGGGTTGTATCTGCTACGCCTCTTTCAGAAGATGGCGGTCCAAATGTGACACATCCAGATGTCTCTGACGCGGTTGACAACTTACTGAAAGTTCGTACACAGAGACCAAGGCGGAAAAAAGGAGAGATGCCAGCTGCCCTCCCTCTTTTATTCTAACTCGTGGCGCAGTCATCGTTCAACAGCTACTTCCCTTGATCCATATCAATGAAGGTACTTCTTTGGAATGTTCGAGGTATTAATACCTCTATTACACGTATACTTGTTGGTTATTATTGAATCAAAGCTTCGCACTTCGCGTTTAGAACAGTTTAGATTACAATTGGCTTCTCACATGCTTATTCTTCTACTGATGCAAACGTTTGGTTTTTTTGGCAGATTCTTTCTTGGAGGCATTGGAGGTTCGAATGGGCGTGCAAAATATGTTCGCTAACTTCTGCTGGTTGCCTAGCAGGCAAACGTTTTGGTTTACAGCGGTCTATGCTAGACAAACGGTGGCAGCACAAAAGCCATTATAGGATGATTTGATGGGCTTTCATTCGGCTGTAGCCCAACCTTGGCTACTAGGGGGAGATTTCAATACTTCTCTATCGCTGGATGAACATAAGGGGGTTGCTACCCACGCTCACTAATTTTAAACATTTTGTTGAATTTTGTGCATTGATGGATCTACCTTTTCAAGGCTCCAGATTTACATGGTCCGATGGTAGGGGTTTGGGTAAGGTGTGGCACAGACTAGATCGCTTCTTATGCACCAGTGACTTCATAGAATTATTTGACATTAGCAGGGTCCAATATCTACATCGTGCCACGTCATATCATTTGCCATTTTTGTTGACTTGTCAACTAACATCCCCTGCAGGGTCAACGGCTTTCTGGTATCTTGATGCATGGGCCACGCATGAGGACTTTACTGCCTATGTTCGCTCCCATTGGCACTCATATCCTATTATGGGAGGCATGTATGGGTTTTATTATAAGCTGTGTCGTCTGAAGGCAGACTTGCGTCGATGGAATCGTAATGTTTTTGGGAATATTTTCACGGAGTTAATGGCGGCAGAAGAGGAGAAGATACGAGCGGAAGCTGCTTATAATGTGTCACCCTCGAAGAGCACCAGTCAGGAGTATCATCAGGCTAAGGCTCACCTACTACAGCAACAAGCACGAGCTTATATCTCTGGAAGCATAAAGCTCATGTCAAATGGTTAAAGGAGGGTGATGCCAACACCGCTTACTTTCATCGAATAGTGAAGATCCGTAGGCAGCGACAGTCTATTTCTTCCATCAAACGGCCGGATGGTACAGTATGTGAGAGTGCTTCGGATATTCAATCTGAGGCTGTCCGCTTCTATGAACATTTGTTCCACACAGAGGAAACCATGGATTATGATATAATATTACAGCATATCCCATAGATTTTGACGGATTTAGACAATGCACAGTTGTTATCTCAACCTCAAGCGAACGAGGTCCGTATAGTAATGTGGCAACTGAGCCCGTCCAGTGCATCAGGACCTGATGGGTTCTCAGTCTCGTTTTATAGGCTGTTTTGGTAGGATATCAAAGTTGATGTATTGCTTGCAATGCAAGAAATTTTTTGGGTAATCATATGCCTAGTGCGATGGCAGCATCGGTAATCTGTCTGATTATTAATGTTCCAAACCCAGACGCATTTGCCAATTTCAGGCCAATCTGTTTGACGAATTTCTTGTCTAAAGTGGTAACTAGAATTATCTCTACTCGTCTTCTTACCTTGTTATCCCGATTGATTTCCCTGGAGCAAGCATGTTTGATGCCAGATCGTGGTACTTCAGAACAAGTACTGATGGCAAAAGAGATGGTTCACATCTTGGATCGTAAATGCCATGGGGGGCAAGTTATGATTAAGCTTGAAATGGCTAAAGTATTTGACCGTGTTTCTTGGCAATATACAGAAAAGTTACTATTGCAATTTGGCTTTGTTCCGCGCTTTGTACGTATAATTATGAATAATTTAGCATCTACAAGATGTTCCGTGTTGATAAATGGTAAGCCAAGTGGCTATTTTCGGCCTTTCAGATGAGTCAAACAGGGTGACCCTTTGTCACCACTCTTATTCATTCTAGCCTCAGAGGGGTTTTCTAGAGGCCTTAAGGCTCAGTTGGGGACGGGTGTAATCCGAAGATTCAGTGGAGGATGAACTCAGCCGATTTTGCATCTTGGTTTTGCTGATGATTTGTTGATATTTTTGAATGGTTCTTTTGGCAATTTACAAGCGTTTAAGCAATTTCTTGAACAATATCAGCATGTCTCGGGACAATTGGTTAATTATCACAAGAGTCAGATGGTAGCCAGTGAGGGTGTTTCGATCCAGCGCACAGCCGCTATCTGGCACATGCGAACCTTGGCCTTGCCTATCAAGTACTTAGGCTCCTATCTTTTTAAAGGTATGAACCGAGCACAATATTGTACATCTTTGCTTGATCACTTTGATGCGAGATTGATAGGTTGGTCACAAAGATTGCTAAATATGGCGGGTAGATTGACTCTGATACAGTCAGTGTTGTCCACACTGCCCTTGCATGTTATGTCTGCAACCAGACTTCCCAAAAGCGTTATAATTAAGTTAAACCAGAAGATTGCAAATTTTTTGTGGAAGCAGTGCCATCATTGGAGATCATGGCCGGCGGTGTGTTTCCCCAAAGAAAAGGGAGGCTTGGGGATCCGTAATCTTGAGGCATTACAAACGGCATTTGAGTGTAAATTATGGTGGACGTATCATACATCTACGTCATTATGGTCACAATTCGTGCGGCACAAGTATGGCAATCGTGGAGGTATGTACGCCCATATTTATGATTCTACAGATTGGAAGAGATTGTGTCGCATTGATTCTTTCTGTGGCTTGCACACAACTCTTTCGTCGGATGGTTTGGTTGGAGCGCGGGTGAGAATGGCCAATTTAGTTTGCGTGCTGCATATGACACATGCCGGATGAGAGCTACTCCTCCGCCCTTCACTCGTTACATTTGGTGGCCGGGCGCCTTAGCAGCTTCCAGGGTATTACTATGGCTCTTATGGTATAATGCTTTACTGTTGCCGGAGAACATCCGGATGTGGTCGACTGCTTTTCTCACATGTTGTGCCTTTTGTCAGACTGCATCATTCTCACAAGAACATATCTTTTACAAATGTCTGCTCATTACCACAGTGTGGAATCACCTGGCCATGACTTTTGGGGGGGCCGCCGCCAATGACCACTACTTTGCGAAGATGCTTGCTAAGTTGGTGGCGCAAAGCTAGCAGCGCAACAATGGTTGGACAACTCAATGCTATAGTTCCATTGGTAGCATCCTGGGAAATCTTGAAAGAATATGCTTCGATAAAGTTTGAGGATCAAACCTTTTCGTTGATCTAACTTCAGGAACGGATTCGCCAGGACATCTTCACTTGGTGCTTGTCAGTATCTGGTCGTAAGTTTGCATCCTCGGTTGCTTCTTTAATTGCTGCTTATTACTCCCCCTAATATGCATCAAACGAGTACAAGTTCTAAGATGGAGATTGCCACCTTTGGAAAAATTAAAGCTTAATGCTGACGCTGCAACCGGCCGTCAAGGAGCAGCTGGGGGCGGTGTTACGTAATGCGAATGGGTCAACTAGTCCATGCTATATATTTTTCTCTGCCAGTACTGCCGCCTATGCATGCTAAACTGCAAGCTCTTCTCTTTTCCCTACTCTTTTTTGCCACGGTAGGACATCTCTCTCTGGAGGTTGAAATAGACTGTCTGCAACTCCTGTAGCTTGTTTCAAGCTACAATGGCTTGACAACTAGGTTGGGTAATGACTATGCTCATCTACAAGGGCTGCTGTCTTCCACGGGTACTACATTGTCTTATGCACCACGGGAATGTAACTATGCACCACACTTTCTAGCGCAGCATGGGCTTGTGAGGCATCAGACAGGTGTTTTTACAATGCCTTCGGATCTTCCCCCAGTAGTTTGCGGCAGTTTACATAATGATGTACATACAGCCTATGTTTGCCTCTAAAAGCTTAATGGAATCTGCTCGCCTACATCGTGTTGATGTAGGTGGTTGGGTAAGTTTGTGCTTGCTTCTTCTATATTCTGTTCGTTATTTTACTACCTGCATGATGACACATTGCTTTATCTTGCTGAGGTCAATATTATCATTCAATGGTGGCAGTCATATTGATGGTGGTGCCTGGCCTCTTCTACTATCATTGTTGCCCGTGCTGATATTGGTGACGGGCAACCTGGGTACACACTTTGCCTCTTCATTACTCTTATCTCCATACTATAGTGTTCTTTGGTATAGCTTCTACATGACTTCTGCTGCTATCACTGTTTTATTAAGGTACATATTTCACCGTTGGAGGATTATCACATGCTTGGAGGTGCATAGCTTCACAAGGCTCGGATCGTCGGAAGCATATTTGTCCTGTAGACCATTTATTCGGCATCTATTCATTTATGCATTGTGTAGTTTATTGCTTTCTCGTATTTTGTGTTTTCTGTATGTTTTTCATCAGTTGTTTTGTTTAGTTTGAGAGAGTCTCCCTCCGTAAATATCGACATGGATGTAATCACGGTATTCCTCTACCACAAGTGAGGGTATATATTAATAAAATACTCAGACGGTACCGCCCGTCCTTCACCAATATATATATATATTCCATTCGGTTATACCATATAAATATATTCTAATCCATACAAAATTCCATATATATATTTTAATCCATAGGATATTCAAATTACAATTAAGTTTCATTATTCTCCTTTATACATATAAAATCCAAAAATTTCCTTCTTCCATATAGTTAGTGTTTAACAACTATGTCCATATTTTATTGCACAACCATACTTCTGCGATTCTCGTGAACCGAAATTTGGACCAAGTCTAAAAGATAACATTTTTCCAAATTATACTCCTACACCCATATACTTGAGGTCCATTTTATGAAATACCTAAATTACCTTAAATTACCAATATGGCAGAATGGTGTACTTCCACCAACCATTTTGTAAAATATGTAATTTATACATAAATGATACACTATGTCCGAAATTTATGTTTCTTCCTACCTATCACTTCTTTTGTACAACATACTACATAATCACTTCCTTTAATTTTATAATATATATTATAGACCAAGATTTTATATCTTTTCCAATAATGACACTAACATCCCCAAACTTACAAAGTGATGGAAATCAAGTGATTTAAGCCTTTCATTCTGAGTAAATATACATAATCCCCTAAAAGTCTTCTAACCACTACATGTCACACTATACTAAACATACATATTACCAAACTAATTATGCTCAATCAAGGGCATGTTCGGGGTTTGGCTGAGAGTTCAAAGGATATTGGGAGCCCACAAAATACATCATGTAAGTACAAGAAGCTTGTCATTAAACTTTAATTCAGTACATGTATCATCTTCATGCTTCATCATAAATCAATCTTGTCCAAAATTTCCCCTATGGCCCAAATACATACATATGCACCTTCATACTTCATCTTACATGCAAGGCTTCATTTTTCTTCTTTCATATGGTTTTTTCTTTTTTTATCTAAACATACTCATATCTAATCTTGGTCATGGCTATTTCCTCACATAAAGACCTCAAAATCATCACTTAAGATCTTTTGGTGTAAACATATAGTTTTCATATCAGCATAGCCTGAATGTTCTTAATAATTAGTCCTTCACATAATCAATCATACTTGTAAGTCTCATTACTTGTTTTCCATATAAACTTAGTCTTGAACATACTCGTGATTGATCCATTTTTCTTATGGAAATTACTTGGTAGCTTTTGGAAATGGCATGAAGAATCTAAGAGATATACTTGCCTACTTCACTTGTTTCAAGTTTATTATTAAAAGTTCCTTCTTGATGATTGATCTACAAGCTTGATCCCTGACCTTACCTTGAAGATTCTTCCTTCTCCTTTCCTAACATAGTCCACATTTTTGTCTAACAAAAGAGAGAATTCGTGAACAATTTTTGAACATGTTATATTGAAGTATTGGAAGTTATCTTTGAATAAAATCTTACATTAGTTCTTCTTGCTCCCTCGTCTCCTAACTCATGGTTTCAATGCCTAAAAGGATTAGGAATGCTTAGTCTTATATTGCAGGAATGATATGTGGTGATAAGAGGAAAATTTTCTCTTTTTTATTCCTCCTTGAAGCTATCGGTTGGGGTGTAGGAAAAGGAGGCTTGAAGGGTTTTTTTTCTCTTTGTTGAAAGGAAGATGGAGGGTGTATGTTGAAGATGAAAATGGTGAAGTGTTAGAATTATGAAGAAAGAGAGGAAATCCCCTTTTTAACGTATATTGGTCGGTCAAATGAGTGCGATGGAAAGGAGGGAAAAAAAGTTGAGTGAAAAGGTTGGAAGAAGGTGGGAAAAGGAGGATTTTGTGCATGAAATCTTGGAAGACTTTCTTTCATCTTATCCTAGGCCACATGGGCGAATTTTCATGCCTTCCCTTTTTTCTTCCAAAATATTTTCTCATGTCCTAATTTAATTTTTTTTATTTAAGAAGTACAAAATTCTTGTCTCATGACTTTTTCTTTTGATTTAATTTATTCTAATGACTTTAGTTGTTACCTACTAGTCTTATTTTAATTTTATCATTTACTTATAAATGTTTGTCATCTAATTTAACCATATACCGATACACCAAATAATCTATCCCTCGATCATAGTTTAAATGTTACTAAGCATGATATTATAACATGTTCCGATGTAACGAAACTTTGGGGTGTAACTGTTATACCCTGATTCCTGCTATGTGCGTAGGAGTTTATACTGTCGTATGATACTTAGTGTAACTTGTGTATATGTGTGTATAGTTAGGTAAAATTTTAACACTATACTTAGGTAACCTAAAATGAGTAGGAATGATTAAATAAACAATATGGTAGATGACACAAACCTTAGTTGAAATTAAATTAAAGAAGAAATGGTGTAGGACATAGATATGAAGTGGACAAAATTTTGTGCAATTTTGCCCTTTAGATGAAACCTAGCCATGGCCCTTACCATACATAAGTGGAGGAATATTTTTATTCGTCTCCCGTTTAAATTCTTATACAATGTGAAAATTACAAGTGGACAAAATTAGCGTTTTTGAAGTGTGAGAGTGAAGTAACTTGGTTAAAATGAGGAATGAAGTGGAGATAGGTTGCAAAAGGAGATTTTGTCTTGTCGGTTGTCTTGGCCAAGAACATGGAAGGGTGAGTGGGGGATTTTAATCATTGGGTTTTATGGGAAGTAGAGGTGTGTAAGAGGGAAAATGTCATGCAAGGATTGTGATTGGAGGGGAAAATGCATGTGTAAGAGGTGAAGTGATGTGAGGGAGGAAGAATGGAAGAATCTGTCTTACAAGTGGGGTGGGGGGTGGCGGTCCAACGTAGGTAGGATGGAGTGGGGTAACTTTTGGGAGAATTTTGTGAATTAGTAGGAAGAAAGTGGGTATAATTTTGTGCACTTGTAATTTTCACATTGTATAAGAATTTAAAAGACGAATAAAAATATTCCTCCACTTATATATGGTAAGGGCCATGGCTAGGTTTCATCTAAAACTTCATTTCCATGTCCTACACCATTTTTTCTCTAATTTAATTTCAACTAAGGTTTGTGTCATCTTCCATATTGTTTATTTAATCATTCCTACTCATTTTAGGTTACCTAAGTATAGTGTTGAAATTTTACCTAACTATACACACATCTACATTTTCACAAGCTTGCATGGCCCCTTGATCAAGACTTGGACTACACAGACAACGAGGCGAGAGAGTAGGATATCCACGAGCAGTCTTGTAGGACCAGCTGATCTAGTTTTTGTACTTTAATTGTTCAAACATGTATTCATATCCTTTATGTATGGATGATATTGTGTACCTGGATTTAGTACGATGTATGATGCATGTCGTTTATGTTTTCTTCTGTCTATTTTATGATGCTTCTGCTACTTGATACATCATTGCGTCGACATGCATATAGATGTTATCGACGTCTTGTACTTCTCGTAGAAGAGCACGGCGGGTGCACCGTGCCGAGACCCTAGTCCTGGGTGAGGCGCTATAGTAACAATCCTGGTTGTGCTGATCAGTATATCGCTCACCCCTACTTCACAGATGATCTCATTCTGTTTGCCTGCTTAAGTGTTACTTCATTCAAGAAACTCATGTCTGCTCTTTCAGTGTTTAGAGATTGCTCAGGGCTCAGTGCCAGCCTAGCTAAATCCCACTTCTTCCATGATAGGCTGCGAGGTGACTCTGACTGGCTACACCTTGTCACTAGCTTTGCTGAAGGTAGTATGCCTTTCAGATATTTGGGGATCCCTATAGCATAACATAAGTTGCAAGGTACTCACTCCTCAGTATTGATTAACAAACTTATGGATAAAGTGGGCCTTTGGAATGCAACAAGACTCTCCTATGCCGGCAGACTTGTACTCATCAGATCAGTTCTACAGGGAGTGTGCTGCTTCTTGCTGAGTGCACCACCTCTGCCGGCCTCAGTCAGTGTGTTGAACATAATCTACTTGCATTTTTTATGGCGAAACTCCAACATAGGATCCAAGAAGGAATGAGTCTTATGGTCTAAGGTGGCAAACCAAGATCCGAGGGTGGCCTGGGTATCCTACAGCTCAAAGGTTGGAATATGACACTTTTGTCTGAGCACTTATGGGACATACACTATAAGAAGGATACACTATGGGTCCAACGGATGAATCATAATCCAGAGAGCACATCACCCTATGAACAAGGGTGATGCACAAACCAGACTCTCCACTGCTGAAGAAACTTATGGAGATAAGGGACAAATTACTGCCACAGCAGGAACAATCAGCTCGGCCATGGCAGTGTTCTCTTCCTGGACAGCTGAAGGTGCCATAAAACCACATCATACATATGACAACTTGAGAGAAAGACATAACAGGGTTAGCTGGACCAAACTTTTTTGGGACAATTACACTACACCCAAATACTCATTCATCTTCTGGCCAACTGGGCTGGACAGACTCCCACCAAAGCAAGACTTGGGTATTTGGAAGACAACACTTGCATGCTCTGGTCAGTAGCTCTAGAAACACTGCAGTATTTGTTCTTCTACTGCTCAACTACCAAAACGGTATAATATTCCATCTCAGTATGACTGTCACTACCAAGGGTACTCCAATCTCTCCCTAGGGTGCTGACTTGTGGAGCAAGAAAGCTTAAGGGAAAAGCTTTAAAAGCTAAGGTCGCCAAGATAACTTTGGCTGCAACAATTTACTACTCATGGTAGGCTAGAAACAAAAAGATTTTTGAAGAAGCATCTTTTGTATCTAGAGATGTAATTCATCAGATATGCATATATGTATCTAGAATTATGCATAAGCTGTGTCTCCACTTTCTGGACATGGGCAGCCTATTGCCCACTATCTAGACACACCGTACATTTTTGGATTTGTACACATAAGCTAGTTGTTGTGTTATGTGGTAGGAGTATTGTATGGGTTGCATCCCCTTTGATGACTTGATTCTCCTTGTTAATATATTTGCACTTTAACCCAAAAAAACTTGCCCCAGTAGACTCCCTGCCTGCCTGTCATTTTGAGCTTTCTCCCAGCAAGCCCCTTGTCTACATATAGTATGAGGATTTTTCCTTCTCTTCTTTATGATGAAAATTCTACTCACTTCCTCAGTTCAGCTTCATAGTGCATTATATTATCTATGGTTGTCCCAGAATGATGTCAAGTTACTACTGTTTTCCTAACTCAATTTATTAATTTCATTTTACATTTGCAATTAATAAGAATAGTAGAATGAGAGAGAACTAACCAAAATAGTGGGAGGAAAGAGGACAATAGAACAAGTAGAAATGGTCATAAAATATAAGACAAGTCAATAAATAATATTCTTCTAATAAGTTAGGTTTATGAAACATGACTATGACATTGAGATTAAGGAGAATGTATGCCTTGGGTCCAGAGAAGAAAAGGGTGAATAGAGTATCTAATAATTTTGTCAAACATCTTTCGTTTGATCAAATTAACAATAATAACCAAGTGTAAAAATTTAAAAGAAATGGAGAAAGAAAGAAGACTTTATTTATGGTGGTTCAAATCTCTTAGATTTGATTATAGACTATCATTTTGTTTTCAAATTAACTACGCAAATTTTATAAATCAATCTCAGTGAATTTCAGCAACAACTACAACAATGGCTATAACCTGGATAGAATACTTCAACTAGTTCAGGTACAAGCAATTGTAACACGCTTTTATACTTTCTTATTCATTTCTTTTCTTTAATCTCTCCCTACGAGCTCCATTAAAAATATTTGAGCTCGGAATGAAAAGGGTAACACCTTTCGAGTAATGCTATCACAAGTAGGGAATGTAACAAATATTAAGCTTTTCTTGTGTTTTACAAAGCTCTCATAAATCCAAAGAATGAGGAAATAAATGCAATAACCAAATTTATGTAATTTTACAAGTTTAAGCGCAATAATAGAAAAGAAGAAGAGAATAGATGGTTGGTATAGTCCTTTAAACTTTTCAATGCCTATTTCTTTAAATAGGCTAACTCAATGCCAATTACAGTCTTTCTTATCCTCTTTTATTGTAAATGGACTTTGACTCATTACTTTGTCCCCGGAGAGCTCTATTCTTCTTTTGGGTGAAGAAATTAGTCACACAACTCGAATACAAATGAAGTTGATATGCTTGAATAGGTAATGAAGTCATTGGTCTCTAATACTTGTCGGATTTGGTGACAATTTGAGAATAAGTAAAGTTGATATCCTTCAAAAAGTTGTGCACCGTGGTCATATTTTTAATTGCATTGTGAGTCAGTTTCAGAAGGAAAAAAAGTGATTCTGCCAAGGAAAAATGGACGCCATTATTTATATGTTTAAATGATTTTAAAAAATGAATTTTTTAAACGTTAAAATATTGATGAAACACAAAAAGATGCCACTTTATATAATGAAAATATCAAAAGGTTGAAACAAATAAAAGAAGTATTGCCCCATTGAATTTGAGCAAAGGAAAGTAATTCAGTTTTTGAAAGATCATTGCTCAATTCTGCCAACAGATTTTTCAGTTTTTCGAAACGTGTATGTCTAATCTTATCCAACATAGTTTCTGGTCAAGTCCTTTTAAAAACATAAACTAGACATTTTAAAACTTATTTTGGTACAAGAATCAATCTTTTCACTGAGTACATAAAAAGTTATAGTCTTTCAAATTTTGCTAATCTTCTGTCAAATTATGTCTTCTGAGCACTTGAAGTTTTATATTTGTTTGAATGGCCAAACATGCTTAATTTTGGCTTATTTTTGGACATACTGTGATTAATGCTTTGAAGTTTATTTTTGAAAAATTTCATATATTTTTGGAGTTGTGTACTAGGAGTTGTTAATTTTTCAAAAACAGATACTAATTTTGGGATTTTTAAAATCAGATTAGAGAGGATTTTCTAATGGTTAAAAATAGTGTATTTTCCGTTAACCACTACTCACATCCCTTCCCCCTCCCCCCAACTCCTTAGTTTTCTTTGTGTAGGTCTTAGGTCTAAGAAGTGGTATCAGAGCTAAGGTCACACCACACTAAGAAGACAAAAAGTATCCACCCTTGATTCATAGCAAGGCTTTTGTACAGTGTACATCCTCGACTCAATTCAAGGTTAGAATCTGAGTACAAAGGTTTGGAGCCTTTGTGCCCACTTGATCAAAATTCAAGGTATTCTTCTCAAATCACACATTATGTCATCAATCTCTCACAAAGGCAATTACTCAAAGTCTGCAAAAGAGGTAACATTTATTTCTGACCTAATTTCTGATTTTGGTATGACTTTTGATGAAATGTGTGATGAATTTATGAAAATATATGCATATTGCAAAAAGTTATCAAAAGAGAAAAAACTATAAGGAAAATGACAAGTTGTAGACGTCCAACTAGGAATTTTCTAATCTATTAGAGTCTTTCAAACAAGGTCATCACATGCTCTTGATACATCAAGGATTAAAATTGAATCATATAAAAATAATGAACAAACTTTACAAACTGAAAATAGCATGTTAAAAACCAAAATGCATGATTGTGAAAGTGAAATGTCTATACTTAAATGATGCAAACTAGACTTAGAGAAAACTATATAACAATTTGAATATGGAACAAACATGTTAGATGCCCTAGTATCCTCACAACAGTATGGAAATGACAAAAAGAGATTAGAGAATAAAGAAGAACATGACATGTTAGGCAAAAATACTAATTTTGTTTTATCTAGTTCTAATTTAACTTACATTGCAAAAGACGCAACAAAACAAATGTTCCTTAATATGGCTACTCCTTCTACTCATCCTAAGACAAAGGTTGTATCACACAAGCACAACCTGTTTCTAGACAAAACTTTGTACGTAGAACACTTAGAAATCATGCTTATATGTACACAAATGTACCTAAGTAATATCCAAAGTATTCAGCCTATTTTGGTACACATACTACAAAAAAAGTTTACCCTAAATATATTGATGCATATGAACCTAAATATAGGCAACTTATATATCCCCCTTATAAAACTTATAGAAATGATTTTACAACACATGATTACACATATAAAATGCCCTTCAAAACTCAAACCTATGTGTCTTATATTTCATATCAAAATCACTCACATTATAATGCTTTTAGACCATGGTATAACATATATAGGAGAAATACATCTCTATTTAAATAGAACGGACACGTATATACAAATACTCTTTATTCTTCAGCTTCCAACAATGTTAAATATGTGCTAAAAAGGTACATCTAAGTTTGGATACCCAAAGGTATATAAACAAGGATGTTACTTCTAACATCCAAGGACCTAAATAAAGGGTACCTGAACTTTATCATCTTTGTAGGACAATTGTGAAAAGAAAGACATGAAGAAGATAAAGAAAAAATGATCCAAAAACCAAGTGGTGTTTAGACAATAGATGTTCAAGGCACATGGCGGAGAACCCCATGTTATTCATCAAATTGAAAGAAGTAAAAAATTGAGGAAATGTGACATTCAGTGACAACCAAAGCAAATTTGTTGACAAAGCCACGGGGGGACCCAAATACGTTTCAAATCAAGAATGTACTTCTAGTAAGTAATTTATCATACAACTTATTGAGTATCTCTCAACTAATTGATTGTGGTTATTATGTTTCTTTTCTTCCTACTTCATTTGATATAACCAATAACAAAGGAGAAATTGTTTTGAAAGAAAATAGAGATGGTAACATGTATACTTTATCTTTAGGCAACATATCGGATGCTAAAATTACATGCTTTGTATCATACGACTTAGATGTAAACTTGGTGTTACGACCCGCACCCCTAGGCCGGGCCTTTAGAAAAGTATAACAAAGGATATTATGAAACTAAGATAGAGCATAGCATACTGACTAGAATTAGGCACAATTGTTGTACTACGGTAAGGGGCATAGGTAAAAATTTTACTAACATTAAAATAAATAATAGACTTTAAGTGAGAAATAACTTATGTAAACTAAGTAAATAAGAATGATAAGTGGTAACCAAAATCCTCTTTACAATTAAATAAATGAAAAATATAAATAGGACATAGGAAAAATGAAGAAGGTTAAAATTGTCCTTTTTTACCCCACCATACCCCCTACCTAGCCACCCATAGGGAAGTTAGTGAAATAAACAAGTCTATGATATCTACCCACTTTCTTCCAACAAGCTCTCACATTTTGTCATTTTCTTCAAATATTCCAAAAATCATCATTTCACTCCTCCCCCACCACTTGGCCGCCCTAACCAAGAGAAAGGAAAAAAAGAAAGAAACTCTTCTTACAAGAATCCACCTTCACCCAGTCATATTCCATGCACTCTATTCCTTGTAATTTCTTAATAATTTTCAAGACCTTATTATTTCCCACTCTACACCCCTCCACTTGGCCACCCTCACATACAAAGAATGAAAGTATATGCCTTCCGACACTCAAGTTTTAGCCACACCTAAGACACAATTCTTACACATACATCATTCTTCTTTCTTCCATTATAATAAGATATAATGAAGATTCCCTCACTTCCTCCCAAGTCTTGAAAATTTTGGCCACTATATAAAGAGGGGGAATAATTTACCTAGCAATTTAATACTGTAGCGCCCTGCTGGGGACTAAGATCTCGACATGGTGCACCTGTCGTACTCTGCTTTGAGAAGTACAAGGCGTCGATAACATCCATATGCAAATCGTCATAAATATGTATCGAATAGCGAAAGCATCATAAAACAGACAAAACAAAAACATAAACGACATGCGTACATCATCACCATATAAAAATACAACATCATCTATACATCGATACATCAGTACATGGATGAAATGATAAAATACAAAAGCTGGAACTACTATGTACAATAAACTTCTCATGGGAACCTACTCTCTTGGCTCATCGTCTATATACTCCAGTTCTGGCTCATGGGGCTCTATAAGATCTAAAATAAGGGGTGAGCGATAATGAATCACCCAGCAAGTATCTCTGCCTTGGTTCGTCATGTGGATCATGCATCGGTGACAGTGTGATAAAATAAATACAATGTAGTAAGAAACATAACACGTCTATGATTCACAAATACTGTAACAGGTAAGATAAACCATTCGAATATACGTAACAAATAAAGTGCAAAAATAAAGTCACAGAACGACTATCACTGTTTCCAATACTTATTTTCTTCTTACTTATCCGTGTAACTTATACTTCATATCCTGTGCTAAGCCTATTCTAATTACATCTATGTCACAAGTCACATATTCTATCCAACCATCTAAATTCTGCTAGTCCCTAAACCTGTATCTGACAGAGTGGCTTGGTATTAAGCATATGCTCAATCAATTGTAACATGACTTTATCATAGGCATTAAAAAGAAACATAACATACTCATGTCTTTCTTTTTCCAATACTGTGCCAAATACATGATTGTATCACTATCCATGGACAAATAATGTGCACGACATACTGATGAATTCCCATGTAATCTCGTAAACATACTGTATGCTCATGACACCAACCTACCCATAGGTTCCAGTGTTATGACACCCTCCAATAATTGTAACATGCTATATCGTACTGTATGCCCAATGACATCCCCTACCTAATGTCAGTCTGGCCTCCAAACATATATGCTATAGAAACAGCGAATCATATCATCGTATAACTGTATGCTGCAAACAGCGAAACATGTCATGTATCATAAACTGTGACCTCAGGATCAATCGTCTCGTGGCATATTTCGTTAAACTACTTTTAAAACATATCATGTGTCAGATCTTTATTAAAAACATATCATATAGTATGAAATCTTCGAAACGTATCCATGGTGAAAACATTTTGCAAACATGTATCGTAAAATAAAACGTATTGTTTTTAAAAACTTGTTTTCATGTATGTATGCAAATATGATCGGTTATGTGGCTGAATTTACTCTTCAAAACTCTCAGATCCTTAGTCCAATGATTTTCATATCCTACATTTGTGTGGAATTCCTATTTTTTCCTTTATTAAGGGTTCACGGGTTTGGGTATTCAAATCAGCCTACCTTTGGGTTCAGTTCACTAGTATTATCATCTTAATTTGCCTAATTTCCATCTTATTTCATGTTTTCTTAAATCAGCCTGCTTTTACATAATTTTCCATGAGTAGAAATTTAGCATTAAGTCCCTTAAGTACCTCGGTTAAAGGACTACAAAAGAGCCCTTTTATCTTGCTTGTTTAATACTGCCACTTCTTTAATTTACTTGCTTACATATCCTTTAAATAGCCATACATATGTTATACAATATACATATCTTCACATCTATATACTCAAGCACAAACTCAAACATCATCATAACACCTCAATATGGCCCCTTGGCCGAAATCACCTATGCACATACACATATAATTTTGCAAGTTGTTCATTGTACCATACATGGAATGTTACTCACACCTTTCTTATGCTTCAATCTACCATGCATATCTATCTTTACGATGCATTAATCTTGTGGCTTGAATATGTAAAGACACATACATATAACTTCCATCATAACATAAACATAAGTGTCATGATCATGGTGATGATCATGATGAAAACCACATGCAAATACATATGAGAGTCAAATCCAAAAAAATATACATCCTCAGACCATAATCATCATGAATACACATCAAATGATGGTGATGAATCATGCCTAATAAAGGGGACTCAAAACAGCCCCATTTTAAGATGAATTTCCATGGAGATGACATGATGATCATCAAAGAAAACACTTTTATAGCCATACAATATAGCACAAATTATGGTGAATCATAATCATGCTAAATCAAGGCTTTTAACATACATCAATACTAAAAATCATGGATGAACACATGCATGATGATCATTAAGAAAATGTACAAGAATATGGTTCAAAGTGTGGTGCTTAACACACTTTCACAATAAAATGAAAACTTTACCAAACATTTTTTCCAAGAATGAACATGCATGCCTATTTTTCCTTGAAACACAACATGCACATACATATGAGACATACATATACCATAAACATCACATGCATGTCCCTTTTTAGCATCTTCTTAGCTGCAAGTTTACATACATTCAAGAACACACAAGTCTTCATTCATTTAGCATGCAAAAATCCATTCTTTCTATATGATCATAGTAGAAATCTATTTGGACATACGCATGCATGATCCATTTTGATATAAGAACATAAAAGATATGCTTTTCAACATGCATGATGAAACCAAGAAGTGTACTTGCCTTTTCTTTTGAATCTTACACTTACGAATGAAAAATGCCTCCTTTCTTTTGGCTTGGGGTACCACACGGACTAGATGGCTTAATTGGAGGAAAGATTAGTCATTTAAGAGGAAGAATATACTAAGAAAGTTCTAAAATCAATTTACTATATTCTCATCCTGAAAGAGCCTTGAAAGTTTCTACTTTTCAAACTAGAAATTCTTCCTTCCTCCTTGGTTGAGAGACGCGGATAGAGGCTGAAACAAGATGAAAATTGAGTCTTTTTGGGAGAGGGATGAAGAGAAAGGTGTTTACAAAGAATGGTAAGCTCCTTACCTTGATGTTTCTTATGTTCAAAAACTTGATTCTTCACTTGATGTTGAAGAAAGTTGATTCTTCCTTTTTAGTGAAACTGTCAGTTTTTGAGAGGTGAGGGGGAAGGAGAAATGTTGTCTTGGGTGAGGAGAAGAGAAGAAAAATTTTTGTTCAAGGAAAGTGTAATGGAATGAGAAGTGGGGTGAAATGAATTTGTCTTGCCCCTTTAATCTTGTCATGGCCGAAATTTTGGAAATAAGAGTGGGGGTTCATGATTTCCTTCTTGTGGGAGAGTGGGATGTGTAAGAAGGTTATGTCATGTATGGCATTTGTTGGGGCTTTCTTAAGGTTTGTAAGAGAGTAAAATGATGGTGGAGAGAAAAGAAAATGGAAGAAAATAAGCGTGTGCAAGGCACGCATGAAATGCCATTCAGTGGAATAAGGGTGTGGAGAAAAATAATTAAATGAAATAGAATAGAATGCAACACAAGTTTGTCTTACATGACCTAGGGATGGGGCGGCCAAGGTGTGGGTAGGATAGGAATTTACCATTTTGTCCTTCCCCACTTTTCTTATGTGTCACTTGCCTTTTTCTTTAATTTAATTCCTAAAAAAAGTGGTACCATTCTTTATATGCCTAATTAATTATTCTTACACATACTATGGTAATTTAATTTAGTAGTTCCTAAGTTTTATTTGGGGTACACCTATACTCGTATTACACCAAGTGCGATACAACAATCGCCTCTAATTCCGTCGTAATATTCGTTACTCTCTTTGTCAGCCCAAGGGTGCGGGTCGTAACATTCCTCCCTCCTTATAAAAAGTTTCGTCCTCGAAACTTGTAAGTTCAATAGTATCCCATGCTTCACGTTACTCTATTGATTTCACCCTTATCACATGTTACGAACTTTTATAATCTGATGTACTGCTTTGATGTTCAGACACGCTTTTAGAATTATATCTTACGTGGCTCTATTTAGAACTATGGTTATTGGTTTATCAAGGTATTCATCTGTTTTGAGAGTCTTCTAAAATTATTTACCTCGACATTCCAACTTCAACGCTGCTGCTGCGCTACTCTCTTCAATCATTTTCCTTATTTGACTTATGATTCATATCCCGATATGCCACGAACTCTGTTTTTCCATCAGTGATAACTCATTGTTTAGGAATCCCCATCTTACTACCAGATCGTATCTTAGCAATTACAATTCATGTTTAGTAGAAAATTTTAGATACTGATAATATTAGCTGCGATTAAATTTCGTATCTAAGCATACCTGCCACCATATCTGGTGCATCCTCAGCCACCTCGTCTGTCATTACCTAGGACCAGGCGTTAGCCCATGGACGTCCTTCTTGTTGCTACGCACCTTCCTGGGTTTCAACTCTCTGCTTCGGACAGTCTCTCATCATGTGTCCCATCATATCACAGCAAAAAACATGTGCCGATTTTCATTCGACACTCGCCCGTGTGCTTTCGCTGGCAAATGCAACATATCGGAATAGCACGCTGTGGTAGGTGCAGCCGTTGGAACTGGTGCTGGGGAACTGGTTTTAGATGACCCTGTTTCTAGAATTGAGGTCGTCTATCTGGCCTCCTCTGAAATTTGGCCCGCTGACTGGACCGATAACTAGTAATATCTTGAGGCCTCTTGCCTCTAGCCTCTTCATCTCTCTGAGCAAGGGCCTCCTTTACTCGGAAACAGACATCTAGAGGCTAAGCAAAATTATCTGGATTTGCATTAACAATCCAGGTCCTGATTCTCGAATTAAGGTCGCGGTCAAAATTGATCATTTTAAGCCTCTCATCTACCATCACAGACAGGACATATCGGCCTAATGCAGTAAAACGTTTAGTATACTCTGAAATAGTAACACTGGCCTCCTGTCTCAGAGCTTCAAACTCTCCAATCTTCTGAATAGTCACCGACGGAGGAATGTAGAACTTTCAAAACTCGTCCAAAAATCTAGTCCCTGCAACTGGCTTGGTTAATGGCTAAATAATAGTCTTCCACCATTGATTAGCCTCACCAATCAGAAACGGCTAGATAATTTGTGCCTTAAACTCATCTGGCACCTGTAACAGCTCCAAGCAATTCTCCACCTGATCAAGCCATTTCTCAGCTTCATCTAGATCGGGTCTCTCCTCGAAGTTGGGTACTCTAGACCTCTTTAGCTGTCTGAAATAGAATTGTGTGCCCACCTGCTGATGCGGCTGTGGAAGTGGTGCTGCAGGGCAACTTGGGCATTCCCGACTGCCTATCCCAGCTGTATCTTAGCGTCGAAGAATGCCTGCAGGATACCTCCAGGACCCTGTTCCTGCTTAGGTGGAACGGCCTCTGGTGCTGGCGGTGCTGGCTTTGAAGCCGATCGTACCTGGGGTGGAGAAGGAAACTGCGGTAGTCTGTCAGCTCGCGGCCTGCCTCGGGGTCGTGGTGTCATCCTATCAATCAGTTACAGATATATAAAAATTTCAAATTATTTACCTATGCATATTCAGAAGGGAACAATCTAGGTGTTTTGTCTGACACTAAGTAAATCAATGTTATGTTGATCTGCACTACTGAACCATCCAAAGGAATTCATTCTAAGGCTAGCACACTCAGTCTAAAATCATAACTTAGACTATAAGATCATAGCCTAAGTACATGTCGTTGTTTACTCTATGTTGCCCACTGTGGATCTAGAGCCTCGGCTCTGATAGCAACTATAGCACCTCACCTGGGACTAGGGTCTCGGCACGGTGCACCCGTCATACTCTACTACGAGAATTACAAGACGTTGATAACATCCATATGCACATAGTCATAAACATGTACCGAATAGCGAAAGTATCATAAAATAGAACAAAAACATAAACGAAATGTGCACATCATCACCATATCAAAATAAAACATCATCCATACATCGATACATCAGTACATGGCTAAAATAATAAAATACAAAATCTGGAACTACAGGGTATAATAAAATTCTCATGGGAACTTACTCTCTCGGCTCGTCGTCTATATACTCCAGTTATGGCAGATAGGGCTAAAATAAGTGGTGAGCGATAATGAATGGCCTAGCAAGTCTCTCTGCCTGAGTTCATCATGTGGATCATGCACCGGAGACGGGGTGACAAATAAATACAATGCATTAAGAAACATAAAACGTCTCTGATTCACAAATATTGTAACAGGTAAGATAAACCATTCGAATATATGTAACAGATAAACTGCAGAAATAAAGTCACAGAACAACTGTCACAGTTTCCAATACTTATTTTCTTACTTATCCGTGTAACTTATACTTCATATCCTGTGCTAAGCCTATTCTAATTACATCTATGTCACAAGTCACATATTCTATCCAACCATCTAAATTCTGCTAGTGCTCTAAACCTGTATCTGACAGAGTGGATTGGCATTAGGCATATGCTCAATCAACTGTAACTGACAGAGTAGATTGGCATTAGGCATATGCTCAATCAACTGTAACATGACTTTATCATAAGCATTAAAAAGAAACATAACATACTTATGTCTTTATTTTTCCAATACTGTGTCAAATACATGATTGTATCACTATCCATGGACAAATAATGTGCACGACATACCGATGGATTCCTATGTAATCTCGTAAACATATTGTATGCTCATGACACCAACCTAGCCAGAGGTTCTAGTGTTATGACAGCCTGCAATAATTGTAACATGCTATATCGTACTGTATGCCCACTGACATCCCCTACCTAATGTCATTCTGGCCTCCAAACATATATGCTATAGAAATAGCGAATCATATCATCGTATAACTATATGCTGCGAATAGCAAAACATGTCATGTATCATAAAATGTGACCTCGGAATCAATCGTCTCGTGGCATATTTTGTGAAACTCCTTTTAAAACATATCTTGTGATCAGACCTTTATGTAAAAACATATCATATAGTATGAAATCTTCGAAACGTACCGCGTGGTGAAAACATTTTGCAAACATGTATTGTATAAAAAACATATTATTTTTAATAACTTGTTTTCATGTATGTATGCAAATATGATCGGTTATGTGGCTGAATTTACTCTTCAAAACTCTCAGATCCTTAGTCCAATGATTTTCATATCCTACATTTGTGTGAAATTCCTATTTTTCCCTTTATTAAGGGTTCACGGGTTTGGGTATTCAAATCAGCCTGCCTTTGGGTTTAATTCACTAGTATTATCATCTTAATTTGTCTAATTTCCATCTTATTTCATGCTTTCTTAAATCAGCCCGCTTTTCCATGATTTTCCAAGAGTAGAAATTTGAACATTGAGTCCCTTAAGTACCTCGGTTAAAAGGCTACAAAAGAGCCCTTTTATCTTGCTTGTTACATATTCCCACTTCTTTAATTTACTTGCTTACATATCCTTTAAAGAGCCATACATATATTATACAATATACATATCTTCACATCTATATACTCAAGCACAAACGCAAACATCATCATAATACCTCAATATGGCCCCTTGGCCGAAATCACCTATGCACATACACACATAATTTTGCAACTTGTTCATTTTACCATACATGGAATGTTACTCACACCTTTCTTATTTTTCAATCTACCATGCATATCTATCATTACGATGCATTAATCTTGTGGATTGAATATGTGAAGACACATACATATAACTTCCGTCATAACATAAACATAAGTGTCATGATCATGGTGATGATCATGATGAAAACCACATGCAAATACATATGAGAGTCAAATCCAAAAAAAATATACATCCTTAGACCATAATCATCATGAATACACATCAAATGATGGTGATGAATCATGCCTAATAAAGGGGACTCAAAACAGCCCCATTTTAAGATGAATTTTCATGGAGATGACATGATGATCATCGAAGAAAACACTTTTATGGCCATACAATATAACACAAATTATGGTGAGTCATAATCATGCTAAATCAAGGCTTTTAACATACATCGACACTAAAAATCATGGATGAACATATGCATGATTATCATTAAGAAAATGTACAAGAATATGGTCCAAAGTGTGGTCCTTAACACACTTTCACAATAAAATGAAAACTTTACCAAACATTTTTTCCAAGAATGAACATGCATGCCTATTTTTCCTTGAAACACGACATGCACATACATATGAGACATACATATACCATAAACGTCACATGCATGTCCCTTTTTAGCATATTCTTAGCCGCAAGTTTACATACATTCAAGAACACACAAGTCTTCATTCATTTAGCATGCAAAAATCCATTCTTTCTATATGATCATAGTAGAAATCTATTTGGACATACGCATGCATGATCCATTTTGATATAAGAACATAAAAGACATACTTTTCAACATGCATGAAGAAACCAAGAAGTGTACTTGCCTTTTCTTTTGAATCTTACACTTAAGAATGAAAAATGCCTCCTTTCTTTTGGCTTGGGGTACCACACGGACTAGATGGCTTAATTGGAGGAAAGATTAGTCATTTAAGAGGAAGAATATACTAAGAAAGTTCTAAAATCAATTTACTATATTCTCACCCTGAAAGAGCCTTGAAAGTTTCTGCTTTTCCAAACTAGAAATTCTTCCTTCCTCCTTGGTTGAGAGGCACGGCTGGAGGCCTAAACAAGATGAAAATTGAGTCTTTTTGGGAGGCGGATGAAGAGAAAGGTGTTTAGAAAGAATGGTGAGCTCTTTACCTTGATGTTTCTTATGTTTGAAAACTTGATTCTTCACTTGATTGAAGAAAGTTGATTCTTCCTTTTTAGTGAAACTTTCGGTTTTTGAGAGGTGAGAGGGAAGGAGAAATGTTTTCTTGGGTGAGGGGAAGAATGTAGATAGAAAAAAGAAGAATTTTCGTTCAAGGAAAGTGTAATGGAATGAGACGTGGGGTGAAAGGAATTTGTCTTGCCTTTTTAATCTTGTCATGGCCAAAAGTTTAGAAATAAGAGTGGGGGTTCATGATTTTCTTCTTGTGGGAGAGTGGGATGTGTAAGATGTTGAGAAAAAGGGGTTTGAGTGATTACAAAATACATGATTTAAATAACGTGTACTAAAGAAATGCATGACACATTTTATGACTTGACACGTTTTTGCATGATACCTGCCTTATATGGTTTATATATATTGTTGCCGTACTAACAAGCCATGAAGCTTTAAAGCTTACATCAAATGGCAAACATTTGTTGTGTTTGAACTATTTTCAGGTGCCATCATTAATGAACTAAACTAGTTCATTAAGTGAAGTACTTAGTTAAATGAACTAAGTAGTTCAATAAATGAAGATATATTTGGAAAAGGCACAAAGATAACAAATTGAAGAATGGAAAGTCCTCTTCCACCTTTATCACATGTTTTGATATGCATACATACATATATATATATATATATATATATATATATATATTCAGATTTTTTTAAAAGGCACTATACACATATATTCCAACGTACTACCGACACGTTATATATTTTACGAAAGTACGTTAACGTCACGCCACTATACTTACCTCATATTTATGAGTATATTCAGGTCTTATATCATATGATATAAGTCATGGTGATGACAAAATTATTACGACACGTTACAAGGTTCTCAACCAAAAATTGTCATATCGGTTGACAACTAAAACTTCACCAACGTGTCACGTACTTGCCATATATAGATGGTCAGCCCCTACACTTCAAAAATGGCCACAAATTTCGTGGCTTACATGGTATATTCATCCATAAAATCATTCCATGTTGGCACACACAAATCACCCCTAATTAAGGCCAAATTGTGGAGATTTTTCAAATTCAACATTTTTAGCACATGGGGCGCCACTTACACTCAGCCTTTAGAGCTGAATATTCAAGTTATTCTATGCATATTATGTGTGATATAATATATATATCATGTGCAAAAAGTTTCAATTTAATTGAAGAAAAATCGCGTAATCGACAAAAGTCGAAAATTCGGTAATCTACGAACACGACACATGGAACGTTTTTGGCATGACATATAACATGTATCTAGACACTTTTTACATATTCAATACATTCTAAAGTGTTCTAGAAAAATCAATTAGGGCTGATTGGAATATACAATATGTGTATAATTATTGTGCACTATTTTATAAAGTTTGCAAAAATAAAATTCAGCACATGTCCAAGCATAGTCACACGCCTAGCTCGGCCTTGATGGAGCATATGTGGAGCCTAGTTGGAATCTTGATTGGCCAAGAATGAAATATACAAGGTTGGTGACATAAAGGAGGGAGCTACACAAGATAATGTTTCAAACTATGTCACATATGTGACACATGCTGAAAATTCAGCATGTGTAAATTTGAGTTGGCCGATTTCTTCATCTTAATGATAATATATTTGCCTCTTTAATTTAAATGGATTGATTGGATGATAAAATGACAATATTTTGAATATGTCTTGGATAGTGCACATGCTGAAAATTTCAGCATGTGTTGAATGTGTTGGCCAAATATTTGAGCTTAATGGGGATCAATTTGTCTTGCAAATTTTATGGGATTGATTATGTGACTTTTGGCAATATTTTAAACACTAATTTGTCACATGTTTTAAGTGTAATGTTCAGATTTATACAGTCATCAAATGATGATACACCTCATCCAATCAATGAGTGTCAAGTAAGCAAGGCCAAGATGATCATCCAATGAAGTGTTGCCAAGTAAGAAAGTTGATGTCACAATTATACAAGGTATTCTTTCAAGAACTTAAAAAATAATTTCCAAGGGAAAGAAAAGGCAAGAGGGGGCGGCCACATCTTGATAAAAAGAGGAGAAGAAGAGCAAATCAAATACACGACAAGTCTTACAAATCCAAGAGTGAAAAACATTTTCATACTCTCCTTCTTCTACACTTATTTATTCTTCTCTCTCAAAGCCTATTGTATTCATATTCATACATATTGTATAGGCTTCATATAAACCACCATACACGCCATATCATTGTGAAAGGTTGATCAAGGTGTGATCAAACCTTCATCTGTTCGGTGGTGGTGTTCGTGATCATTCTGATTGCTTGTAAGGTTTGTAAAGGGTTGGAGTTGGTGTGTAACTCCATCAACCCTGTGTGGTAAGGTGTTATTTTGTTTAGTGATAACCGAGGAAGGTGTAATCGAAGACTGGAGGAGGTTGATTTAACCGAACCAGTATAAAATTTCTTGTGTTCTCTACTTTTCAGCACTTTACTTTCAGTTTCCTGCACCGTGCATCATTTTCATCACGATCATAAAAATATCAAATGAATTTCAAAAATCATGAAACTTTCCAGAAACATATCCACATGTTTTAAGTTTTATTTGGCGCAAGTTTTAACTCATTTGGACAAGTATAAGTCATTCAAACGTCAATAGTTCTGAGACTAGTGCAGTCTGATTTTCAGACTTGCAAAAGTTGAGACTTTGAACGTATTTGACTTACTTCCCAAAGGAATTTTTCAAAACTGTTTCAACCCAATTAAATAAATATAGAAAGGGGTTTGTCATTAAATTTTCAGACCATTTGAAGCTACAGTTTAATCGAAATAAATTTTTAAAATCAGACTACCGTTTCAGGTAGATTTGCGCAATCTGACCACCAACGATTTTTAAAGGGGTTAAAGGTTGAATTTTGATTTGAAATTTTTAGGAGATACTCAGAACATCTGAGACTACAATCTCTCCATATTTTAGAATTTTTGAAGACCTGTAACCTAGTTTTTCAAATGTCACAAAACAGGTCATGAAAACAGAAATTGTTTTCAGAAATTAGGTTTTTGGATTAAAACAATTTTAAAAACCAAATTTTCTGCACCCACTATTCAACCCCCCTTCTAGTGGTGCCTTGCAGGTCCTACATAAGAAGGTTATGTCATGTATGGCATTTGGTTGGGGCTTTCTTAAGGTGTGTAAGAGAGTAAAATGATGGTGGAGAGGAAAGAAAATTGAAGAAAATAAGTGTGGTGCAAGGCACGCATGAAATGCCATTGGGTGGAATAAGGATGTGGAAAAAAATAACTAAATGAAATGGAATAAAATGCAAGACAAGTTTGTCTTGCATGACCTGGGGGTGGGGCGGCAAAGGTGCGGGTAGGATGGGAATTTATCATTTTGTCCCTCTCCACTTTTCTTATGTGTCACTTGCCTTTTTCCTTAATTTAATTCCTAATAAAAGTCGTACCATTCTTTATATGCCTAATTAATTATTCTTACACATACTATGGTAATTTAATTTAGTAGTTCCTATGTTTTATTTGGGGTACACCTATACTCGTATTACACCAAGTGCGATACAACAATCGCACTCTAATTCCCTCGTAATGTTCGTTACTCTCTTTGTCAGCCTAGGGGTGCGGGTTGTAACATTCCTCTCTCCTTATAAAAGGTTTTGTCCTCGAAACTTGTAAGTTCAATAGTATCCCATGCTTAACGTTACTCTATTGATTTCACCCTTATCACATGTTACGAACTTTTATAATCTAATGTACTGCTTTGATGTTCAGACACGCTTTTAGAATTATATCTTACATGGCTCTGTTTAGAACTCTGGTTATTGGTTTATCAGGGCATTCATCTGTTTTGAGAGTCTTCTAAAATTATTTACCTCGACATTCCAACTTCTACGCTGCTGCTGCGCTATTCTCTTCAATCATTTTCCTTATTTGAGTTATGATTCATGTCCTGACATGCCACGAACTCTGTTTTTCTATTAGTGATAACTCATTTTTTAGGAATTCCCATCTTCCTACCAGATCGTATCTTAGCAGTTACAATTCATACTTAGTAGAAAAATTCAGATACTGATAATATTAGTTGCGATTAAATTTCGTATCTAAGCATACCTGCCACCATATCTGGTGCATCCTCAACCACCTCGTCCGTCATTACCTGGGACCAGGAGTTAGCCCGTGGACGTCCTTCTTGTTGCTACACACCTTCTTCGGTTTCCACTCTCTATTTCGGACAGTCGCTCATCATGTGTCCCATCTTAACACAGCAAAAACATGTGCGGTTTTCATTCGATACTCACCCGTGTGCTGTTGCTGGCAAATGCGACATATCAGAATAGCACACTGTGGTAGGTACAGCCATTGGAACTGGTGTTGGGGAACTAGCTGTCGATGACCCTATTGCAGGAACTGGGGTCGTCTATCTGGCCTCCTCTGAAATTTGGCCCACTGACTGGACCGATCAATAGTAATTGTATGATCTGCAAGGCATCACTAGAAGAAGGGGGTTGAATAGGTGGTACAGAAAGTGTGGTTTTTAAAATTTGTTTAGAACTAAACAACTCAACTTCTGAAAACAGATTCTGTTTTCAGGATCAGTTTTAAAACGTTTTTAAAACCAGGTTATAGGTCTCCAAAAAATTCTGAAATTTTGAGAGAACTTAGCCTCAGATGTTATGAGGGTCCCCTAAAAATTTCAAATTAAAATTCAACGTTTAACCCCTTCAAAAACCGTTGGTGATCAGATTGTGCGAATCTGCCAAAAACGGTAGACGGTTTTGAAAAATTTATTCCTATTGGTGTGTAAGTCCAAATGCTCTGAAAATTTAACAACTAACTCCTTATATACTATATTTAAGTGGGTTGAAATAGTTTTGCAAAATTATTTTGGGAAGTAGGTCAATTACAATCAAAGTCTCAACCTTTGCAAGTCTGAAAATCAGGCTGCACTAGTCTCAGAACTTTTGATGTTTGATCGACTTATACTTATCCAAAAGGGTTGAAACTTGTGCCAAATTAACCCTAGAACGTATGGATATGTTTTTGGAAATTTTCGTGATTTTTGAAAGTCGTTTACTATTTTTACAAACACCAACAAAAAGAGTAAACTGTGTAGTAACAGAAAGTAAATGGCACCAAGAATTTTATACTCGTTCGGTTATAAACAACCTACTCCAGTCTTCAAAGAACACCTTCCTTGGTTCACACTAGTCACACACACGCAATATACCTTACCACAGGGTTGATGGAGTTACACACCAACTCCAACCCGTTACAAACCTTGTACGAAGAATACAATTCGCACGAACACCACCAAATATGTGGTGGTCTATAACAAGCCTATTCAAGATTGAAAATATGAATACAATAGGCTTTCAAGAAGAAGAAAGAAAGAGAATGTAGAAGAAGAGAGGCTAGACATTTTGATCACTTGATTTTGCAATGCTTGTGCTTGTCTTGTTTTTGCTCATCTTCTTTCCTTTTAAGCTTGTTGCACCTGTCCCCCTTGGGTCCTCCCCCTCTTTAAAATTATGTTCTAAGTCCTTGGGAGAATGTAAGACATCATTGTGACATGGTCTTGCTTACTTGGCATCTTCTCATTGGATGATCATTTAAGCTTTGCTTACTTGGCACTTCATGATAGGTTGAATGTTGTCATCATTGATGACTTGGAAAAATCTGAATATATCACTCAAACATGTGCCAATATCAATCACAAAATAATTTCCATAAGCTCAAGATTGTCACATAAATGTTGCAAGGCAAAAATTCTTCCTTACCAAGCCAAAAAAATCGGCCATAATGAGTATATACCATGCTGAATTTTCAGCATGTGCACATGGAGATAAAGTTCAAAATATTACCATTTTTTTTTTATTTTTCTTTTTAAAATAAATCACCAATTGATGGTAAATATCCCTATCACATTGGAAATGAATTTGGACACTTTTATGCCCTCACATTCGGCCATGACACCTCTCACACATGCTGAAAAATTTTCAGCATGTGTGATATATAAAATATCACAATTTTTGAATTTAAAGAATATTCAAATTACTTCCATTTCTTCTCCCAATCAATCACATAATTCAAGATGATAAAATATAGCCTTTTAATGTGAGAATTTCGGCCAGCCATGCTTACACATGCTGAAAATTTCAGCATGTGTTATAAGTGAGACAAAGTTTGAAATCTTACCATTTGTAGCTTTTCTCTTTAATTCACCAACATTGTATGATTGATTCTTGACCAATCAATATGCCAACAAGGCTCCAAATAAGCTCCATCTCAGCTGTAGGGGCATTAGATAATGTATGTGTATGTGCTGAAATTTATTTTTGCTAACTTTGTAAAATAGTGCACATTTAATAATACACACATGTTATATTTCAATCAGCCCTTAATTTAATTTTCTAGAACACTTTAAGATGTATAACATATGTAAAAAGTGTCTAGATACGTGTCATATGATGTACCAAAAACGTTCCATGTGTTGTGTGCATAGAAAACCGAATTTTCGATATTTATCGATTACCCGATTTTTCTCTAATTAAATTCCAACTTCTTGCACATGTTATATATATTATGTTACACATAATATATATAATATATACTTTAAATCTCAGCACTTGGCTGGTCTAAAGTGGCGCCATTAACTTGTGTCAAAATTAAAATTGGAATCTTCACATTTTGGCCTTAATGTGGGGTGATTTGTGTGTGCCAACATGGAAAGCATTTTTGGCTGAAAACATTGCCATATGCAAGAAATTTATGATGATTTTTGAGGTGTAGAGGCTGGCCATCTATTTATGGCAAGTACGTAACACGTTGGCGAAGTTTCGGTATTCGCCCGATACGGCAATTTTCGGTTTAGAACCTTTTAACGTGTCGTATTTAATTTGTCATCACCATGACCTATATCATATGATATAAGACCTGAATATACTCATAAATATGAGTTAAGTATAGTGGTGTGACGTTAACGTACGTACGTAGTATATATAACGTGTCGGTAGTACGTTGGAATACATGTGTATGTGCCTTTTAAAAAAATCTGAAAAATATATATATGTGTGTGTATATGGCGTGGATATTAAAGAGGGGAGGAGGAGAAAACTTTCCTTCCTTAGCCTTGTTGCCTTTGTGCCTTTTCCAAATGTGGCTTCCTTTAATGAACTACTTAGTTTAATAAACTAAGTACTTCACTTAATGAACTAGTTTAGTTCATTAATGGTGGCACCTGAAAATAGTATAAACACAACAAATTTTTGCCATATGATGTAAGCTTTAACGCTTCATGGCTCGTTAGTACGGCAAGATTATATATAAGCTAAATAAGGCAAGTAATAGCAATGTATCATGCATACATGTATATCATGCACGTTTGTGTATGTCATGCATTTAAATCACATATTTTGAAATTATTCAAACCCCTTTTTCTCTACAGTAATATCTTAAGGCCTCTAGCCTCTAGCCTCTTCATCTCTCCGAGCAAAGTCCTCCTCTACTCGGAAACAGACATCTAGAAGCTAAGCAAAATTATCTGGATTTGCATTGACGATCCAGGTTCTGATTCTCGAATTAAGGTCGCGCTCAAACTTGATCATTTTAAGCCTCTCATCTGCCATCACAGACGGGACATATCGGCCTAATGCAGTAAAGCAATTAGTATACTCTAAAACAGTAACACTGGCCTCCTATCTCAGAGCTTCAAACTCCCCAATCTTCTGAATAGTCATCGACGGAGGAATGTAGAACTTTCAAAACTCGTCCAAAAATCTAGTCCCTGCAACTGGCTTGGTTAGTGGCTAAATAATAGTCTTCCACCAATTATTAGCCTCACCAATCAAAAACGGCCAGATAATTTGTGCCTTAAACTCATCTGGCACCTGTAACAGCTCCAAGAAATTCTCCACCTGATCAAGCCATTTCTCAGCTTCATCTAGATCGGGTCCATCCTCAAAGTTGGGTACTCTAGACCTCTTTAGCTATCTGAAATAGAATTGTGTGCCCACCTGCTGATGCGGCTGTGGAAGTGGTGCTGCAGGGCAGCTTGGGCATTCCCGACTACTTGTCCCAGCTGTATCATGGCATCGAAGAATGCCTGCAAGATACCTCCAAGACCCTGTTCCTGCGTAGGTGGAACGACCTCTGGTGCTGGTAGTGCTCGCTCTGCATCCGATGGTACCTGGGGTGGAGAAGGCAACTGCGGTAGTCTATCAGCTCGCGGCCTACCTCGAGGTCGTGGTGTCATCCTATCAATCAGTTACATATATATAAACATTTCAAATTATTGATCTGTGCGTATTCAGAAGGGAACTGTCTAGGTGCTTTGTCTGACACTAAGTAAATCAATGTTATGTTGATCTGCACTACTGAACCATCTAAAGGAATTTATTCTAAGGCTAGCACACTCAGTCTAAAATCGTAACTTAGACTATAAGATCATAGCCTAAGTACATGTCGTTGTTTACTTTATGTTTCCCGCTGTGGATCTGGAGCCTCGGCTCTGATAGCAACTGTAGTGCCTCACCCGGGAGTAGGGTCTCGGCACGGTGCACTTGTCATACTCTGCTACGAGAATTACAAGACGTTCATAACATCCATATGCACATCGTCATTAACATGTACCGAATAGCGAAAGTATCATAAAATAGAACAAAAACATAAATGAATACGTACATCATCATCATATCAAAATACAACATCATACACACATCGATGCATCAATACATGGCTGAAATAATAAAATACAAAAGCTAGAACTACTGGGCATAATAAAATTCTCATGGGAACTTACTCTCTCAACTCGTCATCTATATACTCCAGTTCTGGCTTCTAGGGCTAAAATAATGGGTGAGCGATAATGAATCGCTTAGCAAGTCTCTCCGCCTGGGTTCATCATGTCGATCATGCATCAGAGACGGGGTGATAAATAAATACAATGCAGTAGGAAACATAACACGTCTCCGATTCACAAATACTGTAACAGGTAAGAAACATCATTCGAATATATGTAACAGATAAAGTGTAGAAATAAAGTCATAGAACAACTGTCACAGTTTCCAATACTTATTTTCTTCTTACTTATCCGTGTAACTTATACTTCATATCCTGTGTTAAGCCTATTCTAATTACATCTGTCACAAGTCACATATTCTATCCAACCATCTAAATTCTGCTAGTGCTCTAAACCTGTATCTGAGAGAGTGGATTGGTATTATGCATATGCTCAATCAACTCTAACATGACTTTATCATAAGCATTAAAAAGAAACATTACATACTTACGTCTTTCTTTTTCCAATACTGTGTCAAATACATGATTGTATCACTATCCATGGACAAATAATGCGCACGACATACCGATGGATTCCTATGTAATCTCGTAAACATACCGTATGCTTTGACACCAACCTACCCATAGGTTCCAGTGTTATGACGGCCTTCAATAATTGTAACATGCTATATCGTACTGTATGCCCATTGACATCTCCTACCTGATGTCAGTCTGGCCTACAAACGTATATGCTATAGAAATAGCGAATCATATCATCGTATAATTGTATGCTGCGAATAGCAAAACATGTCATGTATCATAAACTGTGACCTCAGGATCAATCGTCTCGTGGCATATTTTGTTGAACTCCTTTTAAAACATATCATGTGATCAGACCTTTATGTAAAAACATATCATATAGTATGAAATCTTCGAAACGTATCACATGGTGAAAACATTTTGCAAACATGTATCGTATAATAAAACATATTGTTTTTAATAACTTGTTTTCATGTATGTATGCAAATATGCTCGGTTATGTGGATGAATTTACTCTTCAAAACTCTCAGCTCCTTAGTCCAATGATTTTCATATCCTACATTTGTGTGAAATTCCTATTTTCCCTTTATTAAGGGTTCACGGGTTTGGGTATTCAAATCAGCCCACCTTTGGGTTCAATTCACTAGTATTATCATCTTAATTTGTCTAATTTCCATCTTATTTCATGTTTTCTTAAATCAGCCCGCTTTTCCATAATTTTCCAAGAGTAGAAATTTACCATTGAGTCCCTTAAGTACCTCGGTTAAAAGGCTACAAAAGAGCCCTTTTATCTTGCCTGTTGCATATTGCCACTTGTTTAATTTACTTGCTTACATATCCTTTAAAGAGCCATACATATATTATACAATATACATATCTTCACATCTATATACTCAAGCACAAACTCAAACATCATCATAATACCTCAATATGGTTCTTGGCCGAAATCATCTATGAACACACATAATTTTGCAACTTGTTCATTGTACCATACATGGAATGTTTCTCACACCTTTCTTATTCTTCAATCTACCATGCATATATATCATTATGATGCATTAATCTTGTGGCTTGAATATGTAAAGACACATACATATAACTTCCATCATATCATAAACATAAGTGTCATGATCATGGTGATGATCATGATGAAAACCACATGCAAATACATATGAAAGTCAAATCCATAAAAATATACATCCTTAGGCCATAGTCATCATGAATACACATCAAATGATGGTGATGAATCATGCCTAATAAAGGGGACTCAAAACAGCCCCATTTTAAGATGAATTTTCATGGAGATGACATGATGATCATCAAAGAAAACAGTTTTATGGCCGTACAATATAGCACAAATTATAGTGAATCATAATCATGCTAAATCAAGGCTTTTAACATACATCGGCACTAAAAATCATGGATGAACACATGCATGGGTATGGAGATTTGGATGAGTACGGCATTTCACTTGCAAACTGATGTGCAAACTGAGAGGACCATATAGACGCTTGAGGATATGCTACGTGCCTGCGTATTGGATTTCCATGGTTGCTGGGATTGATCAGTGAAGTTGATGGAGTTTTCGCATAATAATAGCTACCACATCTCGATCGGGATGGCACCATTCGAGGCGTTTTATAGGGAAAGTGTCGGTCATTGCTATATTAGTACGAGGTCGGAGAAAGAGCTATTACCAGGCCATAGTTAGTGGAGCAGATCGGAGATAAGGTCCAGTTGATACACGAGAGGCTGAAGGCAGCCCAGAACTGCAATAAGAGCTGGGCGGACTCAAGACGTCGACCTATCGAGTTTGAGATCAGGGAGAAGGTGTATATGAGGGTCTTGCTGACCAAAGGAGTAATACGTTTCGGAGATAGAGGGAAGTTGAATGCTCGCTTCATCGCGCCGTACGAGATATTAGAGAGGATTGGACCTGTAGCATATCGACTGGCACTGCCTCCATCATTATCGCAGATGCATGACGTGTTCCACGTGTTACAGCTGCGGAGATACGTGCATGACCCGAGTCATGTGTTAGAGCATCAGTAGTTGGAGATCCAGAATGATGCTTCCTATAACGAGGTTTTGGTATGTATTCTAGAATGGAAGGAGCAAGTATTGCGGAATAGGTCGATCCCGTTTGTGAAGGTTCAGTGGAGCAATCATTCCGAGCGGGAAGCTGCCTGGGAGCCAGAGAGGCAGATGAGGGAGTAGCACCCTCAACTTTTCGACTGAGGTAACAAAAGTTTCAAAGCCGAAACTTTTTATACGGGGGGAATGCTACACCCGCACTCTCACTACGTGCGTATGAATTTATTCCATCGTACGATACTTAGTGTAACTTGCGTGTATTTGTGTATACTTAGGTAAAATTGCAACACTATACTTAGGTAACCTAAAATGAGTAGGAATGATTAAATAAAGAATATGGAAGATGACACAAACCTTAGTTGAAATTAAATTACAGAAGAAATGGTGGAGGACATAGAAATGAAATGGACAAAATTGTGTCCAATTTTGCCCTCAAGATGAACCCTAGCCCTCGCCCCTACCATACATAAATGGAGGAATATTTTTATTCTTCCATTTAAATTCTTATACAATGTGAGAAAATTACAATTGGACAAAATTACCCATTCCCAATAATTCATAAAATTCTCCCAAAAATTACCCCACTCCCCCTTAACTACCTTGGACCGTCACCGCCCACCCCACTTGCAAGACAACTTCTTCCATTATTCCTCCCTCACGTTACTTCACCTCCTATTCATGCATTTTCCCCTCCAAACACAATCCCTGCATGGCATTTCTCCTCTTACACACCTCCACTTCCCATAATACCCAATGATTAAAATCCCCCACTCACCCTTCCGTGTTCTCAGCCAAGACAACCGACAAGGCATAAAATCTCCTTTTGCAACCTATCTCCACTTCATTCCTTATTTTAACCAAGTTACTTTAATCTCTCACTTCAAAAGCTCTCCTCCACTCCACTCTCTCCATCTTCCAACCAAACATACCCATCTTCATTCTCCTTCAATCACCCGAGAATACACCAAGCCAGAAAAAAGGGAAATTCTTCCGATTTCAAGTAAGGATCAAGCTTCCAAGTCAAAGAATCCTTAAGGTAAGGACCTTATCATCCTTTCTACACACCACTCTCATCATCCATCTCCACACAAAGATTCAAAACACATCTCATTTTAGGCTTCAAACCATGAACAACATCATGGAGGAAGGAACAGCTTTATAGGTTGAAGTGTTGGAGGATTTCAAGAACTCCAAAGGTAAAACTTTCCTTAATATTTGTCTTTAGAGTTCTCTTCAAAATCATCTCTAAAAATGATGCATTTTCCCCTCATTTCTTGGCCTTAGGCCGTGAGCTACCCAAGCAAAGGAAAAAAGAGGTATCTTTCATTCTTAAGTCTAAGAATCAAAAGAAAAGACAAGTGTTCTTCTTAACTTCTTCATCATGTTCAAAAATGAGTCATCTATGTTCATATATAAACTTGGATTATCCATACATATGTTCAAATGATGTTTTCACTACAAACATGAAGAAATGTTGCTTTCATGCCAATTCTATAATGTTCATCCATGTCATATGAAATATAAATTTAAGCATGCATGCTTCATATTCATGGAAAATGTTGGTAGCTTGGTACACTTTCTTGGAAAAGTGTACTAATAGCCTCACTTTGTTTCATTTTCATATATGTATATATGATGATCATCACATATTTGATTCTCTATGGTTTTTGGTGTTTTTGCATGTTGACGGACATGACTTAGCATGATTATGGTGCATCATAAATTATGCTACAATGCACGCCCACAAAGATTGTTTCTTTAATGATCATCATCACATTTTCATGTATTCTCATTCAAGGATGGGGCTGTTTTGGTCTCCATCATTAGGCATGATTCATCACCATCATTTTGATGTGTAATCTTGATGATCATGGCCTACGAATGTATATTTTCATGAGTTGCATCTTCATATGTGTTTGCACGTGAACTTTATCATGATCATAACCATGATCATCAACCTTATGATCATGATTGTGATGAAAGGTACCAAGCATGGGCCTTTGTATGTTCAAATCACAATATTAATGCATCATCATGCATCATCATGGTAGATATTCATGATAGATTAAAGAACAAGGTGGTTATGATCATTTTAGCATGTATGCCACCATAAACAAGTTGAAAATCATGTGTATATGTGTGGGTTTACATTCGCCAAGTGGTCATATTAAGTGCTATGATGATGTTGAATATTTATTTGAGTACATATATGAAAGCTATGTTTATTACATATTTTATACGTGTGACTAATTAAAGGATGACAAATATAGCTAAAATTACGGCTGTTTTGGTCATTTTGGCTGAGCCCCTTAGAAGGATAAAAGGTAATTTCCAAAATTTAAAAGATATGGAAAAGGGGTTGTTTTGGGAAGGCGTAAAATAGAATATATAATGGACAATTTAGGACCATCAACTTAGTGTTTAAAAGCCAAAAGTGGGTTGATTTAGATGGTTAAACAGAGGACACCAAAAGAAGTGTAAAACGGCTATTTCACTCAATTTTGGATATGAAAAATGCGCTAAACATTGCCTTTAGAAGCTGAGTTAGAAGCTTAATATCAGCCCAATAGCGAGCATCCATACATGCATATGACAAAACAAGTTTTAAAATAAAAAGTTATATCATACGACCCGTTTTTGCGAAATGTTTTATCTCACAAAATTTTTTAAAAGGATTTTAAGCGTAACGAACCATACCACGAGACGAATGATTCTATACGACTTACGTATTTTTTATGTTTTGGCCGAGTGTAACACCTTGTCTAGGACAAGGGATCTCCGTCTTCATGAGACATCTATAATGTTATGTTATGTTTATGGTGCACCTGCCTAACACCGGGTATGGGAGAGGACGTCAGGGGCATAGTTTACGTTATTCCCGTGTGTAACACCGCGTCCGAGACCCAAGATCTCTGCCATAACACGTCACTGTTAGATCTATGTACGTATGATGTATCACCGTGTTTGGACCATCGGGATTTATATATGGTACATGAGACTACACGGGAAATCATTCAGTATGTCGTGGATACTGTTCTTACGATACGAAAAGTGCTATATCCAACTCATGGAATGCCATGTTTATAAAAATTACAAAATGATATGAACATGTCCTGTTTCAAAATGTTTTATGAGACTTACACCGTTTACGTACTTGCATGAGCATTTGGCATGTATACCAACTCATCAACACTTATGCATCCTACAGTCAACCGTACGATAGAAAGATGGACATAGGACAGACATATCGTATTGGGACTTAGTTTAAATAATGAGTGAGAGATTAAGAATGAACAAATGATAACTAAGTTTCAGATTAATAAAAGATAAGGTTTATTCTTTTACTCAGTTTATTTGCTTACGTGATAGCATACGTTATCACCTTTACTTGTCACTTTTATTGTTATCGGATACATGTTATGTTATTTATTTTACTGTATTTATTTCATTACCCCATCTTTCATACATGATCCACATGACAAACCTAGGCAGAAATACTTGTTGAGTGATTCGTTATTGCTCATTCTACATTTTCACCATCTTGTAGTGCCCCAAGATTAGGACTTGGACAATATAAACGACGAGCCGAGAGAGTAGGATATCCACGAGCAGTCTAGTGGGCCCAGCTGATCTAGTTTTTGTACTTTTATTGTTCAAACATGTATTCATATCCTTTATGTATAGATGATACTCATTGTGTACCCGGATTTAGTATGATGTATGATCCATGTCATTTATGTTTTCTTCTGTCTATTTTATGATGCTTCTGCTACTTGATACATCATTATGTCAACATGCATATAGATGTTATCAACGCCTTGTACATCTCGTAGCATAGTACGGCGGGTGCACCGTCTCGAGTCCTAGTCCCAGTTGGGGCGCTACAGTAACAATCTTGGTTGTGCTGATCAGTATATCGCTCACCTCTGCTTTGTAGATGATCTTATCTTGTTTGCCTGCTTAGGTGTTACTTCATTCAAGAAACGCATGTCTGCTCTTTCAGTGTTTAGAGATTGCTTAGAGCTTAGGGCCAACCTGGCTAAGTCCCATTTCTTTCATGATAGACTGCAGGGTCACTCTGACTGGCTACACCTTGTCACTAGCTTTATAGCATGACATAAGTTGCAAGGTACTTACTCCTCAGCATTGATTAACAAACTTATGGATAAAGTGGGTCTTTGGAATGCAGCAAGACTCTCCTACACCGTCAGACTTGTACTCATCAGATAAGTTCTACAGAAAGTGTGCTACTTATTGCTGAGTGCACTACCTCTGCCAGCCTTAGTGAGAACTTTGGTGAACAGAATCTACTTGCATTTCTTATGGTGAAACTCCAGCATAGGATCCAAGAAGGCATGGGTCTCCTAGTCTAAGGTGGCAAACCAAGATCCGAGGGTGGCCTGGGTATCCTAGAGCTCAAAGCTTGGAATATGGCACTTTTGTCTAAGCACTTATGAGACATAAAACATAAGACGGATACACTATAGGTCGAATGGATGAATCATAATACACACAACACAACACCCTCTAGACAAGGGTGGGACACAAATCAGGCTCCCACTGCTGAAGAAACTTATGGAGATCAGGTAAAATTGCTGGCCATGGCAGGAACAATCAGCTCGGTCATGGCAGTACTCTCTTCATGGACAACTGAAAGTGTCATAAAACCACATCATACATATGAAAACTTGAGAGAAAGACATAACAGGGTCGCTGGACCAAACTTTTTTGGAAGAATGCTGTTACACCCAAACACTCATTTATCTTCTGGCCAACTGGCCTGGACAGACTCCCACCAAAGCAAGACTTGGGTTTGGAGGACAACACTTGCATGCTCTGCTCAGCAGCTCCAGAAACTCTGCAGCATCTGTTCTTATCCTGCTTAGCTACAAAAACGGTATGGTATTCCATCTCAGCATGGCTGTTACTTCCAAGGTGACTCCGTTCTCTACCTAGGGTGTTGGCTTGTGGAGCAAGGAAGCTTAAGGGAAAAGCTTTAAAAGCTAAGGTCGCAAGATAACTATGGCTGCAGCAATTTACTACACATGGCAAGCCAAAAACAAAAAGATTTTTGAAGGAGCATCTTTTGTTTCTAGAGATGTAATTCATCGAATATGTATATAAGTATTTAGAATTATGTATAAGTTGTTTCGCCACCTTCTAGACATGGGCAGCTTGTTGCCCACTATCTAGACACGCCGACATAAACCAGTCGTTGTGTTATACGGTAGGGCCATTGCATGGGTTGCATCCGCTTTGATGCCTTGATTCTCCTTGTTAATATATTTGCACTTTAAGCAAAAAAAAAAAAAAAACTTGCCCTAATAGACTCCCTGCTTGCCTATCATTTAGAGGTTTCTCCCCAGCAAGCCCCTTGTCTACATATATTATGAGGATTTTCCCTTCTCTTCTTTATGATGAAAATTCTACTCAATTCGTCCCTCGGTTTCATAGTACATTATATTATTTATGGTTGTCCCAAAATGATATCAAGTTACTACTTCTGTTTTCCTTCCTTTGTTTTCTTTTCCTACCAGCCAGGTGTGCGGGTCGTAACACTATTTCCGCACTTTATACAGTTACACGATGTTTATGTTTATTACTTTATGTGTCACTGTATTTGTAAATGGAGATGAGTTTTCATTTCTGGACTTGTACGAAATTTATTTAATGATCTCATCTCCCATGCATGATCCACATGACAAAATTGGGCAAAGATACTTGCTGGGCAATTCCTTATCGCTCATTCCTTATTTTAACCATCTTGTAGAGCCCCAAGAGCAGGATTTGGATACTGTTGACGATGAGCCGAAGGTAGGACACCCGTGAAGATTTTATGGGCCAGCTATTGTAGGTTGTACTTTTGCTTATTTTGAACTTGTATCACGATCTTTTGTACTGATGATACTCTGATGTTTTTGTTATGACATATGTTGCATGTTGATTATGTTTTGTCAATTTTATGATGCTTCCATTATTTAGGTACATGTTTATGTCGACGTGTATATAGATGTTATCGACGCCTTGTACTTCTCGTAGTAGAGTACGACGGGTGTACCGTGTCAAGACCCCAGTCCCAGGCGGGGTGCTACACTTGGGGCAAGGACGATTAGATCATATAGGTATTTCTACCATTGAAAAATTACTTAGAGAGACTTTATGGGAGGACTGCCTAAGCTTGAGTTGAATAATTTTTAACTATGTGAAACCTGTATTGAAGGTAAACATAATAGAGAAAAATTAAAACCAAAACACGAAGTCATCATTGGTAACATATTAGGACTACTGCACATAGACTTATTTGGTGCAAGTTGGACAAAAAGTCTAGGTGGACTCTACTATGTATGAGTCGTAGTTAATACTTCTCCCGTTATACATGGACTTTGTTCCTAACTAACAAAGATCGCACTGCATTAGAAATTGAAAAACTCATTAAACAACTTGAAAATCTATATGGACTTAATGTTACAAGAATTAGAAGTGATATGGGTGTTTAGTTTAAAAATAAAGATGTAATTAAACTTTGTGATTCAAAAGGTATAAACATGAATTTGAACCCCAAGAACACCACAATTAAATGGTGTTGTAAAATGTAAAACAAGAACTATTCAAGAAACAGCTAGAACTATATTGTGTGAAAACCATGTTCTCATATTTTTATGTGCCGAAGAAAGAAATTAAATAAAACATCTTATGAACGATTAAATGATAGATTACCCAAGATAGATTATTTACGTGTTTTGGTTGCAAATGTTTTGCACTAAACACTAAAGATAATCTAGATAAATTCTAATCAAAATCAACAGAATGCATTTTTATTGGATATTCAACCATTCAAAAGCATATAGATGTTATAATCCTACATTTAGAAAGAATCTATTCATGTAAGATTTAATGAAAACACTTATCTTGAAACAAATGATAAAACTAAAAGAAGTATGATTCCAATCTTGAATACTTTCACGATAATGATGATTTCTCACTAGAACGCATAACTGATCATCTAGAATCTACTTTCTCTGAACATGAACTACTTGAGCTCTTAGGAAGTGTTGATCAATTAAATATTCAAATAGAAGAATGTGAATCTGATTTGGAAGATATTCCAATAGAATATGAAAATATGCATACAATTGATATTTTTGAACAAGGAAAAAATGAACTTAATCTACCTAATAATTGGTGGTATATTAAAGATAAACATATACATCTCAATTAATTAATAACAAGAGATGTTAATCAAGGGATAAGAACACATAGAAATATCAACAGAGCTGACCACGCCGAGTGGAATGCATTAGTCTCTCACTTTATACCCAAAAATGTTAAAGAATCTTTGAATGATTCATTTTGGATAAATGCTATGCATGAGAAACTAAACCAATTTACTAGAAATAATGTATGGGATTTAGTATCCAAACCTCAAAAAAACCATAATAGGTACAAAATGGGTATTCAGAAATAAAATGAATGAACAAAAAAATATAGTACGCAATAAGGCTAGATAGTCGCACAAGGGTTTAATCAACAAGAGGGTATAGATTATGAAGAAACATTTGCACGTCTTGCACGACTAGAAGCTATTAGATTATTATTATTATTATTATTATTCATTACTAGTTTAAGTAATATCAAACTATTTCAAATGGATATTAAACTTCTTTCGTAAATAGGTTTATACAACATGAAGATTTTGTAAAACAACTCACGGGATTTGAAGATCCAAAATATCCTAACCATATATTCAAGTTCAAGGAAGCTTTATATGGTTTAAAACAAGCTCCAAGAGCTTGGTGTGATAGATTTGCAAATTTACTTCTTAGAAATAATTATAGAAGAGGAACCATAAATAAAAACTTATTTCTGAAAAGAAAAGGAAATGATATACTCATAGTACAAATCTATGCAGATGATATAACTTTTCATTCAACTACTACCTCGGTAAAAAAATTTGAAGGCATGAAATCTGAATTTGAAATGTCTATGGTAGGAAAACTCAACTATTTCTTAGAATTGCAAATAAAGAGAACTCCCCGTTGAATCCATATTAGTCTAATAAAATACATAAATGACATAATCAAGAAATTCGGGTTTGACGAATAAAAACTTGCAACTACCCCATGAGCGTAGGTACAAAATTAGACAAATATGAAAATGAAAAACATTTCAATGACACACTAACGATATGATCTTTATTGTACTTAATCGCGTCAAGACCAAATATAATGTTTATTGTGTGTATGTGTGTTAGGTTCAATCATGTCCTAAGATATCACACTACTACGTAGTGAACAATATTTTTAGATATATTAACATACACCTCATTTAGGCCATTAGTATGATAGAAACTGCCAACTAAAACTACATGCCTATAGCGAAGCTGACCGTGGTGGGTGTAAGATAGATAGAAAATCAACTAGCAGAACATGTCAGTTCATATGAACTAATCTATATTCTAGATTCTCAAAGAAACAAGCTCGTGTAGCCTTTTCAACCATCGAAGCAGAACATATAGCTTTAAGTCTATGTTGCACTCAATTACTATTGTTAAAACAGCAACTTAATGATTTTGGTATTATAGTGAGTCAGATTCACATTTTCTATGATAGCACTAGTTCAATCAATCTTTTTCAGAATCTGATACTTGATTCAAAAGTCAAACACATAAAAGTTAGGTACCATTTCTTACGATATCACGTTCAAAACAGAAACATTACCATAGATCACGTAAGAACTGATAACCAAGTTGCAGTTATATTTACAAAACCCTAACTCAAGCAACCTTCGAGGACTTAGGAGACAAGTTAGGAATTCTATGTTATGACACAATAGCATGATTGTTTCTTTTGTATGATTTGTAAAATAAAGGAGAGAAGAAATCATGATTTGTTCAATAGCCACAATTGGAGGGGGGGGTAATATAACATAGAATGAGTAATGAAAACATAGGTTGAGGAGGAGATTGCAAACATATATTTAAGGATTGAAAACAAGTGGTGAGATAAGTGTAAAACTTAAAATGGTAAGCTTATGTGTTTAAAATCATGTAAGGTTATTTTGAAAATCAATCAAAATGGAGAGAACGTTATGCATAGGTTTGAATGATTTTAAAAGAATGATTTTGTCAAGAGTTAAAATATTGATGAAACACAAAAAGATGCCACTTTATATCACGAAAATATCAAAAGGTTGAATCAAATAAGGATGTAACATCGATTCTCATGTTAGAACGTATCGCTCGGTCAATGTGTACATTAGTATCTCAAAGGAGACATAGATCAATCGATGTATGTAAGATCAAAACAAAAAGCCTACTGGAAGACATCGATCTTTCAACCTGACACAAGATCGATCGATGTCACATCATAACCTACATGGATCAATCGAAGTGCATATCATTCCCTACGTTTATCAATTGATGTAGTACAAATTAAAACTAAAACCATACTATGAGACATCAATCTCTCAAATAGGGCAATATCGATCAATCGATGTATGCATCAGTCTATAAATTTGAGACATTGATCGATTGATGTCAGTACCATTTAAAATAATTTCTTCAATAAATGATGAGCATGTGAGCATTTTTGGTATACACATTATTTCCTTTACATAAAATACGTTTTTGTAAACATCTCACATATGTTCGTCATGATTATATGCTTTAACTTGGTATATGTGTGTGTGTGTATATTGTTGTACCACTAACCAAGAAAGTTTTGACAACTTACCACAAGGGCAAAAGAATATGTTTCTGCTTTCTGTAGGCATAATATAGATAAATTTGAATCAAAATCAATAGAATCATTTTTGCTGGATATTCGACCAACTCAAAAGCATAGAGATGTTATAATCCTACATCTAGAAATACTCTATTCATGTAAGATTTTATGAAAACAATTATCTTGAAACAAATGATAAAACTAAAGAAGTATAATTCCAATCTTGAATACTTTCACAATGATGATGATCTTTCACTTGAACCCATAACTGATCATCTAGAATCTACTTCTCCTGAACATGAACTACTTGAGCACTTAGGACGTATTGTTCAAGAAAATGTTCAAATAGAAGAATATGAATCTGATTTGCAGGATATTCTAATAGATTATGAAAATATACATAGAAATGATATTTTTGAATTAAAAAAAGTGAACATAGTCAACCCTATAATTTGCGGTATATTAAAGAAAAACATAAACATCCCAAAGAATTAATAATATGAGATATTAATCAAGGGATAAGAACACACAGAAATATCAACGGAGTTGACTATGCCGAGTTGCATGCATTAGTCTCTCACATTATACCCAAAAATGTTAAAGAAGCTTTAAGTGATTCATTTTGGATAAATCCTTTGCATAAAGAGCTAAACAAATTTACTAGAAATGACGTATGAGATTTAGTACTCAAACATGAAAACAAAACCATAATAGGTACAAAATGGATATTCATAAATAAAATAAATAAACAAGGAAATATAATACGCAATAAGGCCAGACTAATCGCACAAGGGTATAATCAACAAGAGGGTATAGATTATGAAGAAACATTTGCACCTCTTGCACGACTAGATGCTATTTCAAATGGATGTTAAAAGTGCTTTCTTAAACGGGTTTATACAAAAAAAAATTGTAAAACTACCCCAAGGATTCTAAGATCCAAAACATCCAAATCATGTATTCAAGCTCAAGAAAGCTTTATTGGTGTAAAACAAGCTCCAAGAGCTTGGTATGATAGATTTAGGAATTTTCTTCTAAATAATCATAGAAGAGGAACCACACGAACCACAGATAATACATTATTTCTAAAAAGAAAAGGAAATGATCTCCTCATAGTACAAATATATGTAGATGATATAATTTTTGGTTCAACTAATCCTACCTCAGTAGAAGAATTCGAAGAATGCATGAAATCTGAATTTAAAATGTCAATAGTATGAGCATTCACATATTGCTTAGGATTGCAAACAAAACAAACCTCTCATGGAATCCATATTAGTCAAATAAAATACATAAATGGTAATCAACAAATTTGGATTTGAAGAATAAAAACCTGCGAATACCCCCATGAGCATAAGTACAAAACTAAACAAATATGAAAATGAAAAGCCTTTCGATGACACACTATACAAGTCAATGATAGGATCTTTATTGTACTTAACTACATCAAGACCAAGTATAATGTTTAATGTGTATGTGTGCGAGGTTTCAATCATGTCCTAAGGTATCACACTACAGTGTAGTGAAAAAGATTTGTAGATATATTAAACGTGCACCCCATTAGGCCTTTGGTATGGTAGAAACTCTCAACTAGAACTACATGCCTATAGCAATGCTGAATGTGGTGGGTATAAGATAGATAGAAAATCAACTAGCGGAATATGTTAGTTCATAGGAACTAACTAGTTTCTTAGTTCTCAAAGAAACAAGCTAGTAGCCTTTTCCACCACCGAAATAGAGTATAAATCTTTAAGTCTATGTTGTACTCGATTACTCATGTTAAAACAGCAACTTAGTGATTTTCGTATTATAGTGAGTCAGATTTAAATTTTTTGTGATAGCACTAGTGTAATCAATCTTGCTCGGAATCTGGTATTTGATTCGAAAGCCAAACACATAGAGCTTTGGTACCATTTCTTACGAGATCATGTTCAAAACGAAAACATTACCATAGACCACGTAAGAACTGATAACTAAGTTGCAGATATATTTACAAAACCCCTAACTCAAGCAACCTTCAAGGACTTACGAGACAAGTCAGGAATTCTATCTTACGACACAATTGTATGATTGTTTCTTTTGCCTGATTTGTAAAATGAAAGGGGGAAGAAATCATGATTTGTTCAATAGCCACAATTTAAGGTGGGCTAGTATAAACATTGAATGAGTAATGAAAACATAGGCTGAGGAGGAGATTGTAAACATATATTTAAGAATTGAAAACAGGTTGTGAGATAAGTGCAAAACTTATAAATGGTAAGCGTATGTGTTTCAAATCATATAAGGTTATTTTGAAAATCAATCAAAATGGAGAGAATGTTATGCATAGGTTGAAATGATTTTAAAAGCATAATTTTATTAAGTGTTAAAATATTGATGAAACACAAAAAGATGTCAATGTCATGAAAATATTAAAAGGTTGAATCCAATAAGGAAGTAACATCAATCTCTCAAGTTAGAATACATCGATCGGTTGATGTGTACATCAGTATCTCAAAGGAGACATCGATCAATCGATGTATGTAGAGATCAAAACAGAAAACCTACTGGAAGACATCGATCTTTCAACCTGAAACACATAGATCGATCGATGTCACATCATATCATACATGGATCAATAGAAGTGCATATCATTCCCTACATGGATCAATCGATGTAGTGCAGATTAAAACTAAAACCACACTATGAGACATCGATCTCTCAAACAGAGCAATATCGATCGATTGATGTAGACATCAGTCTCTAAATTTGAGACATTGATCGATTGATGTCAGTATAATTTAAAATAATTTCTTTAATATGTGATGAGCATGTAAGCATTTTTGGTATACACATTATTTCCTTTACATAAAATATATTTTTGTAAACATCTTACATATGTTCATCATGATTCTGTGCTTTAACTTGGTGCGTGTGTGCCCATGTGTGCTATTACAATATATAGGGATGCGATTTACAGTTATTCCAAAATCGGATAGATGTTGTTTTAGCCATAATAGTTATGTGCAACAAAGACTAAGCGCCATGTATTCCGCTTCTGTCGTGGATCATTGCTACACTAGCTTTCTTTTTTGAAAACCAAGATATCAATGAATTGCCGATGAATTGACATGTACCACTTGTGCTTTTTCTATCTATTTTACATCTGCATAATCCGCATCAGTATAGGCATGCAAATTAAATTCACAATTTTTATCATACCAAATACCTAACGTGGGAGTATGCTTAATGTACCGAAATATCCTTTTTACAACATTATAGTGTGACACTTTAGGGTTACTTTGAAAACGAGCACACATACAAACACTAAACATGATATCGAATCTACTTGTAGTAAGATAAAGCAAAGAACCAATCATAGACCCATACAAACCATTATCAAAGTCTTTTCCATTCTCATCTTTATCAAGTTTAGTGGTTACACTCATAGGGATGGGAGATGGTTTCAAGTTTTCAAAGTTAAACTTTTTAATCATGTCATTTACGTATTTAACTTGACTTATATGTATGCCTTTACTAGTTTGTTTAATTTGCAAGCTAAGAAAATAATTTCACTCACCAACCATAGACATCTCAAATTCAGATTTCATGCACGTTTCAAATTCTTCTACTAGCTTATGAGATGTAGATCCAAAGACAATATTATCAACATAAATTTGAATAATGAGTAAATCCGATTTTTCTTGTTTCAAGAATAAAGTACTATCTATGATTCCTCTTTTAAATCCATTTTCTAAAAGAAATGTAGGAAAACGATCATACCAAGCCCTAGGTGCTTGTTTTAAACCATATAGTGCATTCTTTAACTTATACGCATGATTAGGATATTTTATATCCTCCCTACCGGGTGGTTGTTTTACATATACTTCCTCCTATACAAAACGTTTGAGAATGCACTTTTTACATCCATTTAATAAAGTTTAAAATTCTTTATGCACGAAATAGCAAGTAATAATCGTATAGCTTTTAAGCGTGCCAGGGGTGCAATTGTTTCTTCGTAATCTATTCCCTTTTCTTGATTATAGCCTTGTGCTACAAGCCTTGCTTTGTTTCTAATGACTTTACCATCTTCGTTCATTTTGCTTATAAAGACCCACTTAGTTCCTATTATCGTTTTATCTTATGGTCAAGGTACTAAATCTCACACATCGTTTTTTATGAATTGATTTAGTTCATCATGCATAGCGTCAATCCAAGAAGAATCATTTAAAGCATTAAACACATTCTTGGATTCTATTTCAGATATCATAGCATGGAATTGATTTATTTCATCTTGATTTATTCTTCTACGTGGTCGTACACCTTGTGTTATGTCGCCTATGATGAGGTCATGTGGATGATCCCTATGCCATCTTGGTTGATTATTTTCTAAAGTTTCATGCATTTCTAAGTGATCATGTATTTCTAGTGTGTCGTGTTCATCATGTACGATAGTTTCTTCTATATCATTTAACACGGGCTTTAGTTCAAAATCATTGTCATATTATTTATTTATTTCATATTCATCAAATTCATTAAATTTCACATGAATAGACTCTAAAAGCTGTCCAGTGATAGGATCGTAACATCTATATGCCTTAGAATTCTCAAAAAATCCAACAAAAATGCATTCAATGGATTTAGACTCAAATTTATCTAGATTATCTTTTGTATTTGAAAAAAAAGCATTTACAACCTAACACACGAAAATAATTAATCTTAGGCATGCGATCATTCAAAATTTCATAAGGGGTTCTGTTTATTTTCTTTCTAATCGATAAGCGATTAACTATATAGAATGCACAATTTACTGCTTCCGCCCACAAAAATCTAGACAACTTGTTTTCACATAGCATGGTTCTTGCAATTTCTTGTAATGTCCTATTCTTTATTTCTACCACTCTGTTTAATTATGGTGTTGTAGGTGGTGAAAACTCGTGCTTGATACATTTTTCTTCGCAAAATGCAATCATGTCCTTTTTTAAATTCGCCGCCTCTATCGCTCCTAATCTTTTTCACATTTGAACCATACTCATTTTCAAGTTGCTTTGTTAATTTAGCAATCTCAACGGTACTATCATCTTTATTTGCAAGAAATAAAGTCTATTTATAACGAGAAAAATCGTCAACGATGACACATGCATAATGTCGCCCACCAAGACTTCTAGTACGACTAGGACCAAACAAATCAATGTGTAATAATTCTAAGACTCTAGATGTGCTTAGACCTAAGTGACTCATGTGTTTGTTTGCCTTTAATACAAAATTCACACAACTTAAAGTTGTCTAAATCAAGTTTAGGCAATCCACGTACTAGATTCTTTCATGAAGTTTCTCAAGGGATGAGATGCCAATGTGTCCTAACCGCCTATGCCACAAATTCACGTTAGGTTCATTTGACATAAAACATTTTACTTTAGCATTTAACATGTCATCAATAGAAAGTGTAAAAATATTTCCTTCTCTTTTTCCTTTTAATACCGTTTCTCCATTTTTATTTACAATATTGCAATATGTATGAGTAAAGCACACATCAAAACCGTTGTCAAGAAATTGTGAGATGCTTAGCAAGTTGTAGGATAGATTACTTATCAGAAAGATGGAGATTTGAAGAGTGCTCGGTTTCCAATTGTTCCTTTTGCGATTATTCTTCCTTCGTTGTTGTCTCCAAAGGTTACCGATCCACCTTTCGTAACCTTCTTCAATTTTGAAAACAAGCTCGGGTCACCCGTCATGTGCCTCGAGCAACCACTATCACGGAACCACTTGATTGATGTGTCTTTTGATTTTTGAGTTCCCTGCAATGTGTAACAATGATTTAGGTACCTTTTTATTTTGCGTCTTTAAGAGTTAGTTTTTTAACCCTTTGTAAGAGTACCTTTTGGTACACAAACTTGGGTGACCTTCCTCGGTCTTACAAAAGGTGAGAAAAGAGATGAAGAATAATATAATAGAGGTTAGGTGCAAGCCTATTTGGCATATGGCCGAGAATGCCATTATGCTCAGGATAAGATTTTTGTTTTTGATATGCATTTGTGTTAGTGTACATAGTGCGTGATGTAGATGCATTTTTGTTGTATGAATGTCGCATATCCATCAATGGTTTCCTTTCATATCTATACTGCACATGATTATATTTTGTATGAGATGAAAAAGAAGAAGCACAATGAGATGAGATGAGTGGTGAACTAGCACTCCTTTTAGGTTGTATAGTCGTCTTAAATGCATGCGGTTTCTTAGATGAATATAAAATAAATTTGGTTGACTTATTTTGTATTTCATTATCTTCAACGTATCCTAATCCGGTTTTATCACTTTCATGCTTTTGGGAGGAAATGAGACGATCTAGCATGTTTGTACTCGTATCGAACTATTTTATCATTCTTTCTAAATCCGCGTTTCTTGATTTCAAATATGAAATCTCGGCTTTCATTTCACTATTTTTGGACTTTAATGATGAGACCTTTGATTTTAATGCATTAATCCTGCGAAATGACTCTTCTTTTGAATCGTTTAATTGAGATACAAGGTTCGTGTTAGAAGATACTAACAACTTCTTGTCTTCAATTAACCGTTTCTTTTCTTACAAGATATTGACTAAATAATCATCATAAGAGGGTTCGGAATCAGAGTCAAAAGATACATCGTTTGATGCTTTGGATGCAAAGCATACTTATGTCGTTTCTTCTTCGGTTTCATTAGACTCAGAATCAGATGAGTCACTCCAAGTGGAGGCCTTGAGAGCTCTTCTTGTATTCCTTTGATAAGGTTCTGAGACGGGTCCATTTTTGTTCCAATCCTTGTCAAGGTTTTTGTTTGCTTGTTTGTCCTTGTTTGGGCAGTCATAAGATAGATGTCCAATTTTTCCACATTCATAGCACTTTATGTCTTTGTTGTTATTTTTATTTTTATTTCTCTTAGTTGAAACAGCCTTAGGTTTATTCTTTCATGATTTTCTCACAAATTTTCCCAAACCTTTAGCCAATAATATTAGATCTTCGTTGTCCGATTCATTGTCACTATCATCTACGTGATCAGAAGAGGTAGAAACGTATTCATTTGATTTAAAAGCAACAGTCTTACCTTGTTTTGACGTTGATTCTGATTTCCTTAGTATGAGTTTGTTTTCGTATACCTTTAATGATCCGATTAGTTCCTCCACTTTTATTGATCTTGTTTACTTTCTTCGAACTTTGGGATTCCATTCGGATGGGATGCTTCTTATCACCTTTTGTACCTTTTCATGTGTAGAAAATGATTTTCCAAGAGACTCAAGGAAGTTGTAAATATTAGTTAAGCGTAAATCCATATCAACAATAGATTCGTATGGTAATAACTTGAAAGATTCAAGAGTCGACATAAGCATGTTTATTTTTGACTCTTTAACTTGACTACTGCCTTCGTGTTTCATTTCTAAAATTCTCCACATTTCTTGGGCAATAGAGCCGTTTGACACATAACTCGATTCACTTTTACTTAAACCATTTAGAAGAAGTTGCATGACTCTAGCATTCATACTTAATTTTTTTTGCCATAACTAGTGTATGCTTGTTTCGGTTTCATGACTTCTAGAGTGACACCATCAACCGTGGATAACTTAGAAGGCATAAAAGGATCGTCTTCTATAATGGACCACAAGTCTATATCAATAGCCATAAGAAAGAGCTTCATTCTAAGTTTCCATTGTATAAAGGACTCACCATCGAAAAGAGGAGACCTTTGACTCGACATACCTTCATGTTCGGTCTTGTGACTAGTGGATGCCATCTCAAAAAGATCATTGGATCCTCTTGTAGTGAGTATACCAGCACTCTGATACCACTTGTAGGACCTGTATAGCACCACTAGAAGGGGGTTTGAATAGTGAGTGCGAAAAATTCGATTTTTAAACACTTTTAAACCAAAAAAATCACTTCTGAAAACAGTTTCTGTTTTCAGATCCTAATTGGATTAATCTAGCTAATCTGGTTATAGACCTCCAAAAATTATAAAATTTGGTGAGGATATGCTTTCAGACGTTGTGAGTGTCTCACAAAAATTCCAAATTAAAATTTCAAGTCTAACCCCTTGAAAACACGTTTTTGTACAGATTGCGCCATTTTGCCAGAAATTGTACTCCGAAATAAAAAATTTATTCCTATTAGTTGAAAACTCTAAATGACTTGAAAATTTTATGGTTTGACCCTCAAGATGTGTATTTTCATGGTTTTAACAGTTTTTGAAAATTCCCTTGGTATGTATGTCAACCACGTTGATGTTCTCAACCTTTGCAAATCTAAGAATCAGATGACACTAGTCTCAGAACTATTAACTTTTGACTGACTTGTACTTATCCAAATGAGGTAAAACTTGTGTCAAATGAAAGCTAGGACGTGTGGCTATGTTTCTGCAAAATTTTGTGATTTTTGAAAATCGTTTGCTATTTTTATCGTTGCAATGAACACGATGCAACAAACAGGAACTGAAAGTAAAAGTGCTGGAAAGTAAGAACACCGAGAATTTTATGCTGATTCGATTAAAACAACCTACTCCAGTCTTCGAGGACATCTTCCTCGGTTTTCACTAAACAGAAAAATACCTTAACACAAGGGTAACTGGAGTTAAACATCAACTCCACCCTTTTACAATCAAACAATCAAACAAACCAACATGAACATCACCACCGATCGAATGAAGGCTTGATCACACCTTGATCAAACTTTTACAAGAAATGAACGTATGTGGGCGGTATAATCAAAGCATATACAATATATGGAACATAAGAATGATAAGTTTGAGGCTAAGAGCAAGAGAAAAGAATGGAAGAAGAAGAGAGTAGTCTTGCTTTTTGGACTTGTAAGAATATCAATTTTGCTTAGCATTGTCTTGCACCATCTTGCTCCTTTTTATAACATTGTGCCCGCCCCCTAGAGTTAATTTCTTCCTTGAGAATTGTCTTGAATGCCCTTGGAAGATTGCCTTGTAAAAATGATGACACAACTTTGCTTACTTGGCGCAACACGATTGGACGAGTGGCTTGTCTTCGCCTAGTTGTCACTTCTTGATAGGCCATCTTTAATCCAGCTTGGCACACTTTAAATAAAGCTGGAATTTCTTCAAAAAAATCTGAAAAATGTGCTCAAAATCAAGGCAATTAACTTCCAAATAATCATGATTCAATCCCTTTAAATTTTGGAAGACAATTGAAGACAAATACTATGTAAAAATCGGCCATAACACAGCATGTGCTGAAACTTCAGCATGTGCTTTCTTTTGAATTGTTTCCTTATGTGTTGCCCTCTTCAATGTCACCAATCATGTGTGGCATGTCCTCCACCAATTGAAGTGTCAAATAAGCTCCACCTAGGCTCCAAAAATGTTGAATCAGGCGTGTGAAATAGGCTGCACATGTGTTGAATTCTTTTCATGTCAACTTTATCAAATAATGCACAATATTCACACATACATGGTAAATTGCAACCAGCCCCAATTTGAATTTTCTAGAACACTCTAACATGTCTTCAATGTGTAAAAAGTGTCTAGATACATGTTACATCAATGTCACAAACGTTCCATGTGTGTAGGTTTGTAGAAAACCGAATTTTTGACTTTTGTCGATTACGCGATTTTTATCTGATTAATTTCAAACTTCTTACACATATAATATATATTATGTCACACATAATATACATAAAATGAGGTGTATATTCAGCTCCAATAGCTGAGTATAAAACGCCCCATGTGCCAAAATATGCTTGAGTTTGAATTCTCCACTAATTTAGGCTAAATTGTGGGTGATTTGTGTGTGTAAACATGGTATAACCTTGTGGCTAAATACAACATGTGGATGATGAAATTTTTGAATGTTTTTGATGTATATAGGCTGACCATCTTTATATGGTAAGTACGTGACATGTCGGTGAAGTTTCGGTGGTCACCCGATACAACAATTTTTGGCTTATGACCTTGTAACATGTCGTTATAATTTTGACGTCACCATGACTTGTAATATATGATATAAGACCTGAATATACTCATAAATATAAGGTGTATATAGTGGTATGACGTTGACATACGTTTATACCCAAAAGAGATTTGCCCGCAGAGGCTAATAATAATGCTTCCTCTTCTGCTTAAATGCTTGAATCTTTTTGTTTATGGCATTGTCGTTTGGGACATGTAAATTATAAGTCAATACCACGTATAGTTAATCTTGACTTCTTGCCCAAATTAAATTTTGATAATGAGAAATGTCAAATATGTGTTGAAGCAATGATGGCAAAGATGACATTTCGTTCAATAGAAAAGAACACGGAACCTTTAAATTTAATTAATACAGATGTGTGTGATTAAAAGTTTGTGCCAACAAGAGTGAGGTAAAAAGTATTTCCTAACTTTTATCGACGATTGCACACGATACTGTTATGTCTATTTACTAAATAGCAAAGATGAGGCCATTTATGCTTTCAAATACTATAAAATTGAAGTTGAGAATCAATGTAGCAAACGAACTAAAGCAATTCATAGTGATAGAAGTGACGAATATGATTCACCGTTTAATGAATTCTGTTCAGAACATGGTATTATTTATCAAACGACTACATCATATTCACCTCAATCGAATGGTATTGCTGAACGCAAAAATCAGACTCAAAGAGATGATGAATGCGACGTTCATAAGTTCGGGCTTACCTCAAAACTTGTGGGGGGGAAGCCGTTCTCTCAGTTAACGTCATTTTGAATAGAACTCCAACTAAGCAGATAGAATAAACCCCCTACAAGCTTTGGAAAGGCCACAAGCCTAGTTACAAATACTTGAAAGTGCGGGGTGTCTGGCAAAGGTTGCTGTACCTAAACCAAGACAAGTGGAAATTGGGCCTAAAACGGTTGATTGCATATTCATCGGATATGTAACGAACAGTAGTTCATGTCGTTTCTAAGCGCACAAATCGGATGTTCCTGACATATGAAAACGTTGTCATTGAGTCAAAGAATGCAGTGTTCTTCGAAAATGTCTTTCCGAGGAAAGACAAGAAACAAGAAGAAGAAATAGGAGCTGGTAAGCGAATGTGTGAGGCGACTCCTGAAGGAGTTGAGGAACTTCGTAAAAGCAAGCGTGTCAGGCGTGTCAGATACCAACTTCGTTTGGTCCGGATTTTCTAACTCATATGGTAGAAAATGAACCAAAGAACTTTTCTGAGGCTATGTCAACTCCAGAAACTCCATTCTGGAAAGAGACAATTAACAGTAAGATAGACTGATTATCCAAAATCACACTTGAGAGTTGGTTGATCTTCCACCTGGAAGTAAACCACTCGGGTCCAATTGGATTTTCAATAAGAAAATGAACGAGGATGGATCTATCGAAAAGTACAAGGTCAGATTGGTAGCTAAAGGCTATCGACACAAAGAAGGCTTTGACTTTTTTGATACCTACTCACCAGTAACTAGAATCAATTCTATAAGGATGCTAATTGCTATTGCTGCAGTCCATAATCTGGAAATCCACCAGATGGATGTAAAGATTGCGTTTCTGAATGGTGAGTTGGATGAAGAAATTTATATGAAACAACCCGAATGGTTTGTGGTTCCAGGACAACAGTCGAAAGTCTGTGAACTCGTTAAGTCGCTGTACGGACTTAAGCAAGCGCCTAAACAGTGGCACTTGAAATTTGATCAAGCTACGCTAATGGTGTCAAGACCAATGAGTGTGACAAGTGTGTCTACATTAAGAACACACAAAATGCATATGTGATAGTATGTCTCTATGTAGATGACATGCTAATTATGGGAAGTATTCGTGACATCATCTTAAATACAAAGAAGATGTTGACAAGGAACTTTGACATGAAAGATATGGAAGTTGCTAACATTATTATAGGGATTAAAATTTCTAGGGTAACCGAGGGACTCGTGTTGTCACAAACTCACTATATTGAATCTGTTCTAAAACGTTTCAATATGCTTGATGTGAAACCAGTAAAGACTCCACTCGACTTAATTATGCACTTAAGGAAGAACCGATGCAAGCCAGTGGCTCAATTGGATTACTCGCAAGTAATCGAAAGTCTGATGTACATAACAAACTGTACAAGGTCGGACTTAACATGCTCGGTAAACAAGTTGAGCAGGTTTACCAGTCCAAGTGATGATCATTGGAATGCTCTGAATAGAGCAATGAGATACTTAAAGTATACAATGAACCTTGGATTACATTACTCGAGATATTCAGCAGTGTTAGGAAAGCTATTGTGATGCCAACTGGATATCTAACAGAAAAGATTCAAAGTCTACGAGTGAATATTTATTCACTGTTGGTTGAGGTGCTGTGTCGTGGAAATCAACGAAGCAAACGTGCATAGCTTGTTACACTATGGAAGAGGAGTTTATAGCACTTGATAAGGCCGGGGAAGAAGCATAATGGCTTCGGAATTTCATGGAAGATGTGCCCTGCTGGCCTAAGTCAATATTCACTATTGGTGGAGATGATGTGTCGTGGAAATCAACGAAACAAACGTACATAGCTTGTTCCACTATGGAAGCGGAGTTTGTAGCACTTGATAAGGCCGGGAAAGAAGCTAAATTGCTTCGGAATTTCTTGGAAGATTTGTCCTGCGGCCTAAGCCAATTGCTCTTATAAGCGGGTTGGGATCCACTCACCTACAATTCCCTCACCACCCTCTCCTGCTGCCACGTGTCGTGCGGTGTAGAAGGAGGTGAGGGGATTGTGGTGAGGTGAGCGAAACCCCCTATAATCATACACTGCAATAGTTAGTCAGCTATAGGACGAGCACAAAGCAGCATCTATAATGGTAAGTCTCGACACATGCGTCGGAGACACAATACCATTAAGCAGTTGATCTCTAATGGCATAATTTCCATTGATTGTATAAAATCAAAGGAAAATCTTGTGGATCCGCTTACAAAAGGCTTGCTTAGAGATCGGATGTCAATTTTGACAAACAAAATGGGACTAAAACCTATAATGCATGAATCTTTGTAACGGTAACCAAACCTTGTTGACTGAAGATCCCAGAATCTTGGTTCAATGGGACAACTAGGTTATGGAGTTCAGTAAGTACTTACTCGTTCTGTTAAATAAAAGTGTTGTTTGCAGAGGAATGAGGGTAAGCTGAGGCTTTTAACGATTCATACATCTTGATATATCAAGTGAGGTATGGCAGAATACTCTTGATAGGAAACACATATGTAAGTGTGAAGTGTGGCCGCTTCTGTGAGGATTTTGTAAGGCAAAAGTTCTCTAATACACTTTCTGAGACCGGGTGGTTCATGGCCAAAATGAACAGAATCATGAGAACCAAAAAGATGTTAAAGAAAATGTTGTGTGAGTACAGTTGTCTAGGTTCACACTAAAGGCCGGTTAGTTCAAGACATTAAATTCACTAATTAGCCGAGTGGATCCGATAGTATTTCACTAAGAAAAGTTCAAGGCTAAAAGCTACCTTGTCTGATGCAACATTTTCTTGTTTGACTTCTCGGTAGGATATGCATAAACACTTGCATTAACTCCCATTCACATGGGGGATTAATGGAGAAAATGGAAAGAAATTGAAATTGGGTCAAGTTGCAAACTGGGGTTGGCAATGTACTTTCAGCTAAGATTATGATTAGTTTCATTAATGACAAGTGAAAACTAATGAGTACTTAATTATCTACGCGATGAGTAGATAATTGTAGGCTTTTGAATCACTCGATTTTAATATCAGGTGAATGAGAAATTAATGCTCAAAGTGAGAGAGAAAGTCAGCTCAGTTGGGCCCGCACTCAAGCATAGGCTCAGGTAGCGGACTAAGCTGCGTACCTGGGAATGGGCTAAGGTAGCGGACTGAGCTGATGGGCTCAGGTTGTAGACTGGGCTACAGGCCAGGCTGCGGGCTGCAGACTGCAGGCCGGGTCCTGTAGCACCAGGTCGGATCTTATCAGCTGTGGTAAAGTTTGTTTCAGTTCAAACTTTCCAGGTTGTTAAGATAGACTAAGGTTAAATTTTGAAAAGTTGTTGGAACTTTAACCGGCCGAGCTGACTTGATTTGATCTGACGATTATAGGCAGACCTGGTACGGTTATCTGATCCAATGGTTCAGGCTGAGCTGGTATCCGATCCTACGGCTGAGATTGGACTGACTCTAATAAACTGAACTCAGAATTTCCCTATAAATAGTGGTCTATCTCACCTCTGTCGTCACTCACTCAGAATACCTATAAATAGTGGTCTATCTCACCTCTGTCGTCACTCACTCATAATACGAAAATTCTCCTTTTCTCTGCAATCTCCTTCTGGCATATTCATTCTCCCGCATACACATTGCATTCCAACTAATCCGAGAAGCTCAAGACATCTTAACAGGTTTATATAGTTCATACGCTACAATGCCGCTCGTCTAAACTGACTCCATTGTATCCTGCGAGACGGTTGCTCCTTCAGGTTAGGCACAGTATACCAGAGCAATACGTCTTAAGTAAATAATCCTAAATTCACCTCGGATCTCTGCTCAGTTGAGCCGTGAAGGTTATTGCCGATCTGAGCTCTGCTTTGTGCTGAGCCCAGCTGATCGTGGGATATCACAGCATTGTTGTTGTACAGTGTTGCCGAACTGAGCTTTGTTGTGTGCTGAGCTCTGCTGTTGCTGAGAACATTTGTTGTTCTGCAGCACTGTTATGCTGCGCTTTGCTGTTGGCTGAGGACATTCGTTGTTCTGCAGCACTGCCGTGCTGAGCCCTGCCTGTATTCTGAGCTCGGTTGAAGCGGTTGAAAACGCAGTTGTTAGTTGTTTGAGGTACCGAAGTCGGCAGGTCGATGATCAGCCCAAAACGTAAATACAAATGCGCTGAGTGTACTGATCTGATCTGTTTGATCAGTCTGACTTCAGTTCAGCTCGGCTAGAAGGCTGATATCACAGAACCTCTGTTCTAAGGTGCTATTCAGTTCAAGTCGGCAGGTCAGCTCACTGTTCAGAACGCAAACTCAATTGCGTTATCTGAACTGTCTTGACTTGACAGATCGATCCCGCCTATTCTGAGCTCGGCAGGTAGGCCACTGCTTTAGCGAACTGTACTAAAGTCAATCTGACTCGAATTATTTCTAACCAACCTGACTGCGCCAAACACTGCGAAAGCCTTTTTTTACTCATGAGAAAACATTTCCGGGCGGAGGGATAAGAAAGAATGAAATATAAACTGATCAAAGGTCGAGTACTTTTGCGTAACGTCTAAAAAGAAACCTGTGTTACAAAAGTTTCTTTCTTATTCATTGAACTTGAACTTGAATTGGTACGCAGGATCGAAAACTCGGTTTGATGCTTATTATACTCCTTGCGTACAGCACTGACCTGCCTCCCGCCCTTAATTGATAACCAAAACTGCATCAGAAAATGAAACAGTTTGTTGCTCGATCAAATGCAGTATACCCAACATCCACAAGGCAAAGCCCGTCAGCAGGAGCAGGTGGAGCGGTAGCACGCCTGCATGTGGCATCCATCAGTTTCAACATTGCATCATCTGCTGATCCAGCAGCCGCCTCTCTCATAGCTGTAGCCACGAGGACCCGGACCATCTTCAGAATATGGCCATTATAAAACAATCAGACTTTCTCTTTTTGGGAGTAAATAATCAGGCAACTTTGACTAAAAAACATATTTTAGAAAAAACAAAAATCTATCGGACAAGTAGACAGGACAGGAACAAAAGAGCCAGGGGCTGTTCACAATTGGCAGCAAGCACCGTCTGTCATACACAATTAACCTTTTTTTTCAAATGGCTGACTTCCATGTTGAAAGTAGACCACAAAAGTATTCTGCAGAAGTTTGTCATGACTGCAAGTACTGGTTGTATGGCCATGATGATTTCAAACATGGATCAATCTTAGCCAAGTTAAAATGAAAAATTTTGACAAAATTTAATGGTGATAAACAACTTCAAATGATACAAAGGTTTCTGAAGCAACTTGCAAAGATATAGAATAATTACCTTCCGCAAGAATCGATTGGCAACCAACTCTATGCACATGACTTTGGTACAGTTTTCGTTCTGTAAATGCAGAAAACTCTGATTAGGTAGGAAACAGGGTAGCCCTTGAGAACACAGCACCAGGATCATTGCCATTTAGACTAAGCATTTCAGGACACCATAATCAAGATTTCCGCATGATTGCAGAAAATAAGAGAGAGGGGGGTGTGTTTTAAAACTTTCAAATGTAAAAATATGAAGACAGGGACCTGCTTTCCTCAAAGTGCAAGTTGTCGTTACAAAGATCAGAATAACCTTTAGCTACGAAGATCAGAATTATCCTTTTTGTAGTTGACATAATATGATACATGAAGATAATACTTTCGGCAAACAAGGAGTTACCATTATAACCAGAATGCACGGGGGTAGTAGTAGGAAAGGGATAGTGAGTATATAATCCCAATTTGGATCCCAAGTCACCCAAGTTCGGATCTCACTCTTTCATTGTCATCTGAAAGGGTGCATTTGGAGGTTCTACTATGTCTACAGTTTGATCTCATCAATAGAGCGTGCAGGCCGAAGAGAGCACTCTATGGCTCAAAAGAACTCCCATGGAAAGATATATGGTTATCGAGAAAGTCAATCATGCTCTATTTATTAAGAATAGCACAGCAAGGTAGTCACCATGACTGTGTGTGTTCATGACATGTTATGACAAGGTATGGCATTAATGAAATGGTATGACTTAAGAAGCATTATGCTACAAAACTTGAGATCAAACACTTAGGAAACTCAAAATAATTTTAGGAAATGACGTTGCAAGATCATGACATGGTCTCTTAGTCTCGGAAGAAAATGTCCAAGGAACTTGCTCTAGGAGGGATGTTCCATTGTAAAAGATTTACATAATCCGGACGAACCTGGTAAGAAGTTGCAAGAAGACAACAGAAGCTAGCTCATAAATAGAGCTGAACATGGAACAAGCCGTAAACGAATTATTCGGGCTCGAACTGTATATTGCTCGATTCAAATTTGTTTAAGGCAAGTTCGAACTCAAAACTCAAGTGCTTCAGGCTCGAAATGTTAAACTCAAACCACAGGAAGTTTCGCTCGTTGGGTCACGAGCCAGCTCCTTTAAAATATTATATACTCCTTCCATTTTAAAAATATTGTCAATAGTTTAATTTTCAACATAGTGTAATTTTTGAACGAAGAGAGTATAATAGGTTATATAATAGCGTCTATATTTTAGCAAGGCTGAAACTTGAGGGTCTTTTGGTAAAATACCAAGTATGGTATGTCATTGGGAAATGAAGACTCTACCCAACTTTTAACTCCAACTGTCCTACCCCACCCCTAGCCCCCCTCTCTCCTATCACTCTATTTTCCCATTCTTCCTTCCCTCTCTCCCTCTTGGTTCCTCTCCCATCTCTTGTTTCTTATTTTTTCCCTCTCCCAATTTCTTTTCCACTGCGAAGAACATCCAAACAAATGAACGACAAATGGAAATCGTATGTGATGTCAGAGTGAACTTCAGCCTTTACCATGAGGTACATTGATGCGCCAATGGTAGAAAGATATCCAGGAGGTTCAACACTGGAACGGAAAAAGCTCCAATGACGCAGACTGTGGCTCTAGTTGAGATCGAAAGGCAGCGATTTGAGAGGAGTTACTGAAGTCAACTGCGCGCCGATAATGTACATTTCTCTTCTGTTGCATGTGATTTGTGGTGATTGATTTGCTGGTTTATCAGTAATGAAAGAGTTCTTGTATTTATTTTCCTTCTTTTTCATTTCTCTTTTCGAAACCTATGGAAGAAAACATAAATGAATCTTAACCGAAAATGTAGTTGAACTCGGGCTTCAAACGAATTATTCAAATTCGAACTTAACCTGTGTTCGTCACAAACTCAAGCTCAAATTTGAGCTTTCCTAGAATATAAAAAATCAAACTTGAAGCTCATTATATTCGCCAAGATTCGGCTCATATACAGCTCTGCTCATACATAGATAAAGGGAGATATCTTTTTTTAGAAAAAATAAAGGTAGGTATCGTCACTTTACCACATACTAATAGAACCACATACTCGCCAGGATACTACATTTTCTGTGTTGTCAGACAATTCACGCAATTACCTCGAGTGTCTCAATGGAAGAAATTACTATTGTTATCCAAGTCAAAGTTGCTTAGGATTGAGAATTATACATACGTAGATTTGGACAGATGAGTAAGAGATCGAAGGTCTGGTTCAGATTATCACACTTTCGTGGAGGAAACTCTTGTAAATTGTAGTAAAAAGCATAGTTGTTAGATCCAATGTCGAAGCTAAATTTCGGTCCATGGCACATGCTGTGTACGAGCTAGTTTGATTGAATAATTACCAGGAGGGATTGGCTTTAACTCTCAAACCTACATGAAGTTATACGGTAGGAAATAAAGCTTACCAGCAATGCTCACAATCCAATCAGCGTGATAAAAGTTAGCACATTGACACAGACATTTTATCAAAGAAAAACTGTGAGCACGGTTGACATGCACGACATACGTGAAGAGTGTATCAATAGGCAGATATGTTAACAAAAGGAATGCCTTTTAATGTTCTTGATCTTTTTTTTCCAAGTTGCGCATGCAAGAAATCTTCGCACCAGAATGAGCGGGAGTAAGGAGTTATGCTGCAGAAAACATTTACTTACTAGTAGTGCGTATTTACGTGATAGACTGAAGAAGAAGAGGATGTGGTAATGTTATTCTCATACACCTTTATCTTCTTCTCCAACAAGCTCATGAAATTTCTATCTCCAGATTTCAATTGCACACATTATATTGAAAGGTTTCACAAGTACGGGGGAAAAGAAAATCAAAATATAAGAATCCAAGGGCCATTGTATGTGTCCTAGGTCATTGTATGGGCCATGATTTGGATGTTTATGTTATACATTTATTATTAATAAGGAGGTTTTATTATCATTATTGTTGGTTAGTATGTTAAACAATTATGATATATGTCCCTGGTTCATTATTGTTATAGAGATAAAATAATTTATAACCAGTATGAGTATTGATTTGATAATCATTAGCTGATTATGTGTATGACGATATAAATCAATCTTGTAGATACTTGTTAGATAACAATGTATTGGATAGACCCATCATGAGATTACTACATGAATTAGCAAGCGTCATAAGTAAATCTCATGATAGTCATGTTTTAATCCTTAGACTTGAAATTGTCATAATTTCCAACATAAGGACTATTATATTTTGACATGATCAAACGTTATCCGTAACTGGATAATAATAAAGGTCATGATTGAGTATGATGGAAATTATATTGTTGTACCCCAACCGTACTGTACTTGAAACAATGATGATGTGGCATAATGAAATATTAATTCTCCCAAGTACATTTTATTAAAGTTATATTAGTGCTTCTTTACTTAAATTCTTTTAAGATAGATACTATATAATTATACAAGTGGATGTCATAAAGTATGTGAAATGACCATTTTGCCCCTCCAAAGCCTAGGGATTTCGGCCACAAGACATTGAAAGGCCTTAGAATATTTTCCTTTTTATAATAAGAAGACTAACCTAAATGGTCTTCACAAAAACAAACCTAAAATCATATACAAAAAGTTAGATAATATAAATAATAGTATAATTATATAAGTATGAGTTATGAAAAATGTGAAAAGACAAAAATACCCTCCCCAAGGCCCCAAGATTTCGGCCAAACCCAAGGGGTTTCTAGAACCCTCTCAACCTTTCTAGTTTTCCATTATTTAAAAATTATATTACAAACAATAATAAAATAAAATTCAAGCATGGGAGGAAAAAAGCTCACAATTTACAAGACCAAGACTTGCTTTTCTTATTTTTCATGAAAAGCCTTGTCTCCTTTCCCCTCATGCGCCGGCCTCCCCTTCTCTCCCTCCACCAATTAAGCCTTCTTTAATACTACCTAGAAGCTTCACATCCATCTTCACCTTGTACTCTCTCAAGAAGATCCCAAGCAAAGAACACTTAGGCTATTTTCATCACCATCCCTCTTCTGCTATACGGCCCCCCTTGGAGCTAGGAGATTTAACACTACTTCCATTTTCAAGCTCAAAGAAGCATCTAGGTAAGTCACATTCCAAGCTCTTAAGTGAATTTCTCTATTTTAAAGAATGAAGCTCACATGGGTTCCTGTTTCCTACCCAAAACCGTGACCTCCTTGGTCACTAGGAACAAGTTTTTCAAGCTTCTAAGTGATGCAAGCCTCTTGATAGTTTGAGCTCCTTTCAAACTCCGTTCAAAGCCTCATCTTGGTAAGTAAATCTAGCATCAAGTTAGCTTTATTTTTCATTTAAAATGGTAGCTAACAATTTCCTGTTCCCCTCCCTCAAAACCGTATGTTTCATGGGAGTAGTGGAGGAAACTTCAACTTATTCCATCCAAGATCCAAGCTAAGAGAAGGTTCTAGCTTGAAGAGGCAAGTATACTCTAGACTCTCATGACTTATTTAAGGAATTAATGGCTTGAATGACTAGTTATTTTTAAGATACAAATTCTAGTTGAAGATACTAAGTGTTAAGCAAGAGATCTTAGTGGTCCCTTAAGAAAAATGACTTGCATGTGAATAATACTTCTAAAGATGAGTTCTTTACCTACATGCAATATGATATGAGGGTTGTTTTAGGATGATGTATGAACTAGCAAGTTGACTCTTGGCAAAAATAGATTTTGTGTGAAGCTTGAGAGGTATGAGGATGGCGTGTGTGCTATAGGTAATTTTACAAAGTTGTTTTGGCGTGTTTGAATGATTTGTTACATGAGTATATTTGTACTAAATTGAAATGTGACATGAGTCCCTTTTTGGCACAACAAAACAAGTTGTTTAAGGAAGAAAGGTGATGCATGAACTAGTTGTACTAAGGGTGGACTCTGTAAAGTGCAAAATGAGCCAAAGTGATGAATGCTATGTGTAAGTTGCAAACTATTTTGGGGTGACTCATATGTGGCTTAACAAAATTTATGAAATCTGGAATATTCATGTTAAAGGGGTGTATTTAATGGCTAATAAGTTATTTTATAAGAATAAGGTTAGTTGGTAAACTCTTGACATGAAAAAGTGGCAAAAGACAGAACTACTGGAACATGACAGTTTTATGTGGCGTGTTGTGTGACCTGAAAATGGACCTTAGGAACGTGCAAATGAGCTGATTTTTGTTAGGATGCTAGCCTTGTATGTTTATTAAGTGTGTGAGTTGGAATTTCGGTAAAAGGACTTATGGTTTGGCCACAATAAAAATTTTAGTAAAACTGGTCACTCCAAAATCAGCACGCGACCCATTTTGGGAAAATAATAAAATGACCCCTTTAAAGTTGTGGGATTGCTCTGGAATTTTTATGGTAATTACTTAGGACATAGATGAGCATGTTCATGAAAATTAATCAACTTGGAATTATTGTTATGATGGGTAATTACTGAATTAAAGTTGGCGCTGCCAAACTGAAAAACAGGGCAGGATTAAGGATTAAGTTAGGAGGCCTTAGTCTTGTGAATTTGGACATGTATGAACTGTTGGGCCCATGTACATTACTCCTTGATGTGTTTACTGTGTTTTCCAGGTTTTGGCGAAAATTAATTAAGACTTTATGGTCTTCGAAATTAAGGAAAAGATGGGTACTGTACTGCCGGATTCAGCAGCACAATTTTAGCAACTTAATGATTTAAGGGCATTACTCATCTTGAAACCTTACGAAAATTTTATGGCATGTAGATAGGACCCCATTATTCACGTGTAAGGCAAAAGATTATAAAAATGGGCCTGATTCGTTATATTGGAGGCCCCATGAACAGAACGTAAATTCTGAAAAATTTCCAGCCCATTGGAATTATGTCTACGTCATGTTTTAAGTAAATGTTTAAGATGATTTATGCCATGACTTGCATTGCATTCCATCTCATGTATCATGCATGATCATGTGCATCATGAATCTGATTTTTCTAAGTTTCGCTGTATGCAAGTAAGCTCTTTTCAAGCAAGCAAGTTTTCGTTATGCACGTAAGTTATTTTTGGTCCCACGATTTTCAAAAGAAATGCTTTATGATTTCTTTGCCGGCTAAGCATGCCCATAACCCGATTCCAGACCCAGGGTTAATAGGTCTGATGACATGATAAGTTCTGGACCCGTTCCAGACCCGGGGTTAATTGGTCCGATGATATGTTCTGGACCCGATCCAGGCCCGGGGTTAATCGGCCTGATCATATGTTCTGGACCCGTCCCAGACCCGGGATTAATTGGTCTGCTGACATGTTCTGGACCCGTTCAGATCCGAGGTTAATTGATCTGACACTCTGTTTTCTGATACGTTGCTTATGGGACCAAATGATGGTTTTGACACGACATGACATCATGCATTGCATCTTGCATATTTCATGTGCACTTTGCATGTTAAAAACGGTTAAGTTAGGAGGAAATATGATATTGTCAGTATGGGATTGCTTAAATTATGTCTAGGCTATATCTTCAAGCAGATCAACGATTAAAGATCAGGTATGAATTAACATTTGAGGTACTTTGGGGTTTTTCCATTCATGTTATGATTCTTTATTTATTTCATGGTAGTTTATTGTATTCTTGCTGGGTGATTTTTATCACTCATACCTTTATTTTTCCCCAGAGCCAGTGAATGCTAAGGTTGAGTGGATCAAGGATGAGCCGAGAGTGCCGTACCTGTAGTCAAGGAGTCGGGAGGAGACCATGCTTAAGGACTTTTGTGCTGATACGATGTTTGTACTATGAACTATGTTGGACTTTTGGGATTTCCGTTTATTTTGTTGTTGGACTACTGTTTTGGGGACTTAATATTCTGGAATGCATGTTTATTTTAAAGTTTTAATTCTGTCTAAATTTTACTACCATGTTAAATGTTAGCATGGGAGTCCATGACTTAAGTGATGGATTTTCGCATGTTATGCATGACGCTTTGAACTCTCCTTAGTGAAATACAGCGGGTGCACCGTATTCGGACAAGGTCCGATGCGGGGCGCTACAGGTGGTATTAGAGCCCAAGCTCTAGATTTCGGACAGAACATAGCACTAAGTTATGATCTTAGAATCTAGGTTTGATCTTAGACCTAAGTCATGATCTTAGAAGAGTGATGGCCTTAGACTAGGACCACTTAGACCGGGTTTAGGATATAATTTACTAATTAATCCTGCCTTATTAAATTCGGATCTCTAACGTAAGATGTGTCTTTTCTCTCCCTCATTTAAAGTTTTTGTAAATTATGACCTTTAGCCAAAATAATTTGGTTTTATCCCAACATTTGTGGAAATTTTAACACTCCGTAGTGCAGATGGTGCGACCTCGTGGCAGACCTCCTAGTGCTCGACCAGCTGCTCAGGAGCCCGTTCCCCCTCAGCCACAAGGCCCCGTTCCTCCGCCACCGGTTCAGGTCCCGCCGCTACCACCGTAGGACCAGAATCCTCCTGTTCAGAATAATCCACCTCCACCACCACAGGCACCTGTTCCTCTGGTTATTCCTGACGTTACTGCCTTTCAGGCCTTTTGCCAGGTGGTCACACAGATAGGTCAGGGCCTAATCCAACAGAATGCTCCACCCCACCCACGTGAGCCTGTGAGAGATGCACAATATTATTTCGAGAAGTTGAAGAGGGCTAATGTACCACCATTTGAGGAAAAGCCAGATCCGGACATAAGGGAGAAGTGGTTGGATGAAGTCGAGAATTGTTTCGAGCTAATTCAAGCCCCTAACGAGATGAAGGCCCAAGCCATAAGGCCCTTTCTAATAAGTGAGGCAAATCAATGGTGGAAGACTAATTTACACCCCTTGCCAAGACCAATTGCCTCGGAAAGATGCAAGAGTTCCACAAGTTCTACATCCCTCCGTCAATGAAGCTACAAAAGAGGCATGAATTTGAATCACTGAAGCAAGAGCGCGGTATGACGGTAGCAGAGTATGCCAATAAGTTCATTGCATTGGGGAGATTTCAGTCTCACCATGAATGATGAAGAGACAAAAATGCTGAAATTTGAAAGAGGGTTGAATCCGAGAATCAGAACATGGTTGGTGAATGCAAACCCTGCAAATTTTGGAGCTCTTCTGGACGCCTGTTACATAATTGAGAGAGATATTATCTGCCGAGATGATGTGGGACAGAAAAGAGAAAGACAAGTGACTGGAAATGAGAAATTCAGGAAAGTAGCCAAGAAGAATTACAAAGGATCTGTTCGACAAGGGAGATCACAGGGACATAATCAGCGCCGCCAGCAGCATCAAAATAATCAGCAAAAGAATCAAGATCCACCCCAGCAGCCAGCTATACCAGTATGCCCTCAGTGCCAGAAGAGACACATGGGTGAGTGTCGATGGAAGACTGGACAATGTTTTGGATGCGGCAAGGATGGTCACCTGATTAGGGATTGCCCAGACAGAGGAGCGCAGCAACAGCCAAAGAACCAGCAGCCACGTGCAAATGACAGGGTCCACGTCATGACAGATGCAGATGTTGAGGAGACGGCAGACGTAGTGACTGGTAAGATCTAAGGTTTTATGCCTTGAATATGTTTTGCTTATGCATGCCTATACTGTTGCTTAGTTAAATATGCATGATTCAGGAACTATCTTAGTATGTAGCATACCTGCGAATGTATTGTTCGACAGTGGCGCCAGCCACTCATTTATATCCAGAAAGTTTGCTAAGAATATCGATCATAACTCAATCCAACTAGAATCACCCTATAGAGTACAAGCAGCCGACGATCGGGTGCTTGCCTCTCATCATATCTTCAGAAATTGCGCGTTCGAGTTCGATGATCAGCGGTTCGAAGCCGATTTGATCCCCATATCCATGAGTGATTTCGATGTGATCCTTGGAATGGATTGGCTCTCAAAGAACCATGCTGAAATTGATTGCCGGAGTAGGCAAGTTATAATCAAGGATCCCACTCGAAATGAAGTATCATTCCAAGGAGGAGCCAAGTTAAAGAAACCATCCAAAAAGGTCTATGTTAATGCGGCTCGTGCCAGCCAAGCATTGAAGAAAGGCCATGAAGGATTCTTTGTTTATATCCTAGGTGCTGAGCAAGTGAGTCCCACCCTTGCTCAAGTTCCGGTTGTTAAAGAATACCCTGATGTTTTCCCAGATGAATTACCCGGGTTATCTCCCGACCTCGAAATTGCCTTCGAAATAAACCTTGTTTCAGGAGCTGAACCCATATCAAAGGCCCCATATCGGATGGCACCTGCAGAACTGAAAGAGCTAAAGGAGCAGTTACACGAGCTGTTAGAGAAGAAGCTCATCCGCCCCAGTGTTTCACCTTGGGGTGCTCCTGTGTTACTCGTGAAGAAGAAAGATGGAAGTATCCGTTTATGCATTGATTTCCGGGAACTTAACAAAATCACTAAAAAGAATAAGTACCCATTGCCCCGGATCGATGACTTATTTGATCAACTCAGGGTACGTAACTAACAAGTTTTAGTTCAATTAAGGTTTAAATTTTCCAAAACCCTATCTAAAGAATCTTAATGCAGGGATCTCGAGTTTTCAGTAAGATTGACCTGCGATCTGGATATTTTCAATTGAAAATTAAGGCTGAAGACGTTCCTAAGACTGCTTTCAAGACACGCTATGGACACTACGAATTTTTGGTCATGCCTTTTGGTTTGACCAACGCTCCTGCCGCCTTTATGGATCTCATGAATCGAGTTTTTCAAGATCAGTTGGACAAGTTCGTAGTGGTCTTCATAGACGATATTTTGATCTATTCACCAGATGAGGAAACTCATGCAGCCCATTTGAGGACGGTTCTGAATATCTTAAGAGAAAGACGGTTGTACGCGAAATTTAGCAAATGCAAGTTTTGGCTGCATAGTGTATTCTTCCTCGGCCATGTTATATCAGAAAATGGGATTTCAGTAGATCCCAAGAAAATCGAGGCCATTACAGAATGGCCCAAGCCAACTACAGAGGTGAGAAGCTTCCTTGGACCAGTGTTGTTAGAGGCGCGGGGCGCACCGAGGCGATAGCTGTGAAAATTTGGGGCACGGGGCGCGGGGCGACGGGGCGCGCGCCCCATGAATCGGGGCGCCCCAAAGTCATTATAATTTTAATTTTACAACACATACAAAATAATTAAGTAACAATAATTAACCAAGCAATTATATTATCTCAAATACTACCCAAAACTAACCAATCCTTTTAAAACAATTCCCAACTTCAAATGCATAATACAAAGAAATAACTAAATATCATCATCTTCATCATTCAAGAGCTCCTCCTCTACTCCTTCCGATTCCGAGCTAACCAAATTGATATCTTCATCCTCGGCTTCTTCATCCACAAGGGTTAAATTAGGAGTTGGAGCAATCCTCGAGGTCGATCTAGTACTATGCAGTGGTTCCAATACACCGGAAGCTCTAGTCACAGCGCTCCATGGTAGTGAATCATCTGCAAAGACATAATCATCATCATCACTTCCTCCATCTTCCATCCTCCCAAGTAACCACTCACTGCTGTCATCAATCTCACTAAGGAGAATAGGATCAGTGGTGTCTCTTATATCAAATCGACGCATTAGTGCCCTATTATACTTCACTCAGTAGTTTCTGTAGACAAGACAAGAGGACTAGAAGAAACATAGAAGCAGTTTTTGTTACCTTTTACTAAATTCGTCAATTTAAGAGGCAAGATTTGGATCCCAAAACCTGCAGTCAAAATCTGCGATACCGGCGGCGGCAGCGGAGGGCGATATTAGCGGCGGCGGCGGCGGGCGATACCGGCGGCGGCGGCGGGCGATACCAGCGGTGGCGGCGGGCGATACCGGCGGCGAGCGATTGAGGTGTGCGATGTCGGGTCGGGACTAGGTCGCATGCGTCGACTGTTTTGAGGCTTTTTTGTTTTGCAGCGATTGTTATATTTAGGTTTTTAGGGGTTATATTTAGGTTTTTTTTAATAAAAGAAATTACTGTTTTGGAATTACTATTTTTTTAAAAAAAAAATTCCTGAAGCCATGCGCCTCGAGCGCCTCATGCGCCTCGAGCGCCTCATGCGCCTCATGCGCGCCCCGCCTCGCTTCAGGTAAGTCGCACGCCTCGGTAGACTTGTGGCGCATTAAGCTGCGCCTCGTGCGCCCCGCGCCCCGGGCGCGCCCCGGGCGCGCCTCTAACAACACTGCCTTGGACTGGCAGGGTATCATCGGAACCCCCTCACCAGATTGATACAAAAGAAAACCAAGTTCGAGTGGAATGCCGATTGTCAAAGAAGCTTCTCGGAGTTAAAAGCAAAGCTGACATCCGCCCCTATCTTGGCTCAGCCCACTCCTGGCGAGAAATATGTGGTGTACAGTGATGCTTCCAAGAACGGCCTCGGATGTGTCCTTATGCAGAAAGATAGAGTGATAGCTTATGCATCCCGGCAATTGAAGCCATTCGAGCAAAACTACCCTATTCATGATCTTGAGCTTGCCGCAGTGATTTTGCATTAAAGATATGGAGGCACTACTTATATGGTGAGAAATGCGAGATCTTCACGGATCACAAAAGCCTAAAGTATCTTTTCACACAGAAGAAAATGAATATGCAGCCACGCAGATGGCTCGAGTTGATTAAAGATTATGATCTCTCAATTCAGTACCACCCTGTGAAAGCCAATAAAGTTGCTGATGCATTGAGTCGAAAGACAAGTCACCCACGTCAACCACCTCTTCAGCGAGACATGGAAGAATTTGGTCTTGAAGAAGTTGACTCCGTGGACGAAGTGCTCGCCAAATTAGTCCTTATCCCTTCACTGATTGATAAGATCAAAGAGGCTCAAGGAAACGATGAAGCCTTGAGAAAGATCAAGGAAAGGATAAAAGATAAGCCACAAAATGATTTTGAAGCTCGTAGCGATGGCAGTTTATGGTACAGAGGACGGTTATGTGTACTTGAGAACAAGGAAATTAAAGATGAAGTCTTGATGGAAGCCCACAATTCACGCTTATCTATACACCCTGGAGCTAACAAGATGTATCAGGACCTCAAGCAAAGGTTTTGGTGGCACGGCATGAAGAATCAAATAGCCGAATTTGTTGAGCGATGCTTGGTTTGTCAAAGAGTAAAAACTGAGCACCAAAGACCTGCCGGATTACTACAACCTTTAGAAGTTCCAGAATGGAAATGGGACCACATCACCATGGATTTCGTGACCGACCTACCCAGGACTAAGTATGGAAACGATGCTATATGGGTCATCGTGGACCGTCTGACCAAGTCTGCTCACTTTATGGCCATGACGATTAAGGCATCTATGGAGAAGTTAGCTTCTATGTACATTGACCAGATTGTCTGCTTTCATGGTGTGCCCATAAGTATCATTTGTGATCGTGATCCCCGTTTTACCTCGAGATTTTGGACAGCCTTTCAAAAGGCAATGGGCACTGAGATCAGGATGAGTTCCGCTTTTCATCCTCAAACTGATGCCAATCAGAAAGGACAATTCAAACCCTTGAAGACATGCTTCGTGCTTTCATTCTTGATTTTGGAGGAAGCTGGGATAGGAGTCTTAAGCTGGTTGAGTTTTCTTACAATAACAGCTTCCATAGATCTATCGGGATGGCACCCAATGAAGCTTTGTATGGGAGGAAATGTCGGTCCCCACTCTATTGGGACGAAATTGGAGACAAGATATATGCGGGATCCGACCTTGTAGAGCAAACACGAGGAAAAGTAGAGATTGTTCGACAAAGATTGAAGGCAGCACAAGATAGAAGTAAGATATGAGCTGATGAAAGACGGAGACCCTTGGAGTTTCAAGAAGGGGAAAAAGTTTTCTTAAAGGTCTCTCCATCTAAAGGGATCAAGAGATTTGGCATAAAAGAGAAGTTGAGGCCAAGATTTATTGGCCCGTATGAAGTTCTAGAAAGAGTTGGTGAAGTTGCATATCGCTTGGCATTGCCCCTATCACTGTCCCAGTTACATGATGTGTTCCATGTCTCCCAACTTCGCCGATACGTTTATGATCCAAGTCACACCCTTGAGGATCAACAGCTGAAGGTTGAAGAAGATACATCTTATATAGAGGAGCCCCTAAAGATCGTTGATTGGAAAGAGAAGAAGTTGAGAAAGAGATCCATACATATGGTGAAGGTTCAGTGGAAATATCATTTTGGAGAAGAAGCCACATGGGAAACTGAGGAAGACATGAAGAATAGATACCCCCATCTTTTTGACTAGTTCTCTTAAGTTTCGAGGACGAAACTTATGATAAGGGGAGAGGATGTTGTACCCCAACCATACTGTACTTGAAACAATGATGATGTGGCATAATGAAATATTAATTCTCCCAAGTACATTTTATTAAAGTTATATTAGTGCTTCTTTACTTAAATTCTTTTAAGATAGATACTATATAATTATACAAGTGGATGTCATAAAGTATGTGAAATGACCATTTTGCCCCTCCAAAGCCTAGGGATTTCGGCCACAAGACATTGAAAGGCCTTAGAATATTTTCCTTTTTATAATAAGAAGACTAACCTAAATGGTCTTCACAAAAACAAACCTAAAATCATATACAAAAAATTAGATAATATAAATAATAGTATAATTATATAAGTATGAGTTATGAAAAATGTGAAAAGACAAAAATACCCTCCCCAAGGCCCCAAGATTTCGGCCAAACCCAAGGGGTTTCTAGAACCCTCTCAACCTTTCTAGTTTTCCATTATTTAAAAATTATATTACAAACAATAATAAAATAAAATTCAAGCATGGGAGGCAAAAAGCTCACAATTTACAAGACCAAGGCTTGCTTTTCTTATTTTCATGAAAAGCCTTGTCTCCTTTCCCCTCATGCGCCGGCCTCCCCTTCTCTCCCTCCACCAATTAAGCCTTCTTTAATACTACCTAGAAGCTTCACATCCATCTTCACCTTGTACTCTCTCAAGAAGATCCCAAGCAAAGAACACTTAGGCTATTTTCATCACCATCCCTCTTCTACTATACGGCCCCCCTTGGAGCTAGGAGATTTAACACTATTTCCATTTTCAAGCTCAAAGAAGCATCTAGGTAAGTCACATTCCAAGCTCTTAAGTGAATTTCTCTATTTTAAAGAATGAAGCTCACATGGGTTCCTGTTTCCTACCCAAAACCGTGACCTCCTTGGTCACTAGGAACAAGTTTTTCAAGCTTCTAAGTGATGCAAGCCTCTTGATAGTTTGAGCTCCTTTCAAACTCCGTTCAAAGCTTCATCTTGGTAAGTAAATCTATCATCAAGTTAGCTCTATTTTTCATTTAAAATGGTAGCTAACAATTTCCCGTTCCCCTCCCTCAAAACCGTATGTTTCATGGGAGTAGTGGAGGAAACTTCAACTCATTCCATCCAAGATCCAAGCTAAGAGAAGGTTCTAGCTTGAAGAGGCAAGTATACTCTAGACTCTCATGACTTATTTAAGGAATTAATGGCTTGAATGACTAGTTATTTTTAAGATATAAATTCTAGTTGAAGATACTAAGTGTTAAGCAAGAGATCTTAGTGGTTCCTTAAGAAAAATGAATTGCATGTGAATAATACTTCTAAAGATGAGTTCTTTACCTACATGCAATATGATATGAGGGTTGTTTTAGGATGATGTATGAACTAGCAAGTTGACTCTTGGCAAAAATAGATTTTGTGTGAAGCTTGAGAGGTATGAGGATGGCGTGTGTGCTATAGGTAATTTTACATGAGTATATTTGTACTAAATTGAAATGTGACATGAGTCCCTTTTTGGCACAAGAAAACGGGCTGTTTAAGGAAGAAAGGTGATGCATGAACTAGTTGTACTAAGGGTGAACTCTATAAAGTGCAAAATGAGCCAAAGTGATGAATGCTATGTGTAAGTTGCAAACTGTTTTGGGGTGACTCATATGTGACTTAACAAAATTTATGAAATCTGGAATATTCATGTTAAAGGGGTGTATTTATTGGCTAATAAGTTATTTTATAAGAATAAGGTTAGTTGGTAAACTCTTGACATGAAACAGTGGCAAAAGACAGAACTACTGGAACATGACAGTTTTATGTGGCGTGTTGTGTGACCTGAAAATGGACTTTAGGAACATGCAAATGAGCTGATTTTTGGTAGGATGCTAGCCTTGTATGTTTATTAAGTGCGTGAGTTGGAATTTCGGTAAAAGGACTTATGGTTTGGCCACAATAAAATTTTTAGTAAAACTGGTCACTCCAGAATCAGCACGCGACCCATTTTGGGAAAATAATAAACTGACCCCTTTAAAGTTGTGGGATTGCTCTGGAATTTTTATGTTAATTACTTAGGACATAGATGAGCATGTTCATGAAAATTAATCAACTTGGAATTATTGTTATGATGGGTAATTACTGAATTAAAGTTGGCGCTGCCAAACTGGAAAACAGGGCAGGATTAAGGATTAAGTTAGGAGGCCTTAGTCTTGTGAATTTGGACATGTATGAACTGTTGGGCCCATGTACATTACTCCTTGATGTGTTTACTGTGTTTTCCATGTTTTGACTCAAATTAATTAAGATTTTATGGTCTTTGAAATTAAGGAAAAGATGGGTATTGTACTGCTGGATTCAGCAACACACTTTTTAGCAGCTTAATGATTTAAGGGCCTTACTCATCTTGAAACGTTACGAAAATTTTATGGCATGTAGATAGGACCCCATTATTCACGTGTAAGGCAAAAGATTATAAAAATGGGCCTGATTCGTTATATTGGAGGCCCCATGAACAGAACGTAAATTCTGAAAAATTTCCAGCCCATGGGAATTATGTCTACGTCATGTTTTAAGTAAATGTTTAAGATGATTTATGCCATGACTTGCATTGCATTGCATCCCATGTATCATGCATGATCATGTGCATCATGAATCTGATTTTTCTAAGTTTTTCTGTATGCAAGTAAGCTCTTTTCAAGCAAGCAAGTTTTCGTTATGCACGTAAGTTATTTTTGGTCCCACGATTTTCAAAAGAAATGCTTTATGATTTCTTTGCCGGCTAAGCATGCCCATAACCCGATTCCAGACCAGGGGTTAATAGGTCTGATAACATGATAAGTTCTGGACCCGTTCCAAACCGGGGTTAATTGGTCCGATGATATGTTCTGGACCCGATCCAAGCCCGGGGTTAATCGACCTGATGATATGTTCTGGACCCATCCCAGAACCGGGGTTAATTGGTCTGATGAAATGTTCTGGACCCGTTCAAATCTGAGGTTAATTGATCTGACACTCTATTTTCTGATACGTTGCTTATGGGACCAAATGATGGTTTTGACACGACATGACATCATGCATTGCATCTTGCATATTTCATGTGCACTTTGCATGTTATAAACGGTTAAGTTAGGAGAAAATATGATATTGTCAGTATGGTATTACTTAAATTATGTCTAGGCTATATCTTCAAACAGATCAAGGATTAAAGGTCAGGTATGAATTAACATTTGAGGTACTTTGGGATTTTTCCATTCATGTTATGATTCTTTATTTATTTCATGCTAGTTTATTGTATGCTTGCTGAGTGATTTTTATCACTCATACCTTTATTTTTCCCCAGAGCCAGTGAATGCTAAGGTTGAGTGGATCGAGGATGAGCCGAGAGTGCCGTACCCGTAGTCAAGGAGTCAGGAGGAGACCATACTTAAGGACTTTTGTGCTGATATGATGTTTGTACTATGAACTATGTTGGACTTTTGGGATTTCCGTTTATTTTGTTGTTGGACTACTGTTTTGGGGACTTAATATTCCGGAATGCATGTTTATTTTAAAGTTTAATTCTGCCTAAATTTTACTACCATGTTAAATGTTAGCATGGGAGTCCATGACTTAAGTGATGGATTTTCGCATGTTACGCATGACGCTTTGTACTCTCCTTAGTGAAGTAAGACGGGTGCACAGTACGCGGACAAGGTCCGGTGCGGGGCCCCACATATATAGAGGATATTGAATAGTCGAGATAGGATTTGTCCATCTCTTTTGAGAGAGATATCTTTTAGGCCCCTCGATAAGTGAAATTGTGAAATGCATGGCCGTGCTCAGATAAATTGATAGTGTGATCAATATAATTTGTTTTATCAATCTACTTAGAGATCGAGTAATCATATGTTTGAACAATATAAGTATGACGCTGACCACGACTTATGTTCAAACTAGATATCATGTGATAAAGGGATTAATGCATGTGCTATTATTAGGCTAGTTCGACTGTACTCGTACTAATTGGGTAGTCGTAATGCCTTGCTAGGGGTCAATTACAACTTGCTTGTTTAATAGAGATTTAACCGACTGCCAATTAATATGGGTCTATCGGGTCGCAAAAAAGAATGCTTATGGACTAAGATTAATATTAGTAATATTAATATTGGATATTAATTATTATTATTATCATCATTTTTTAATATATATATATATATGTTATTGGATAATATTAACAGAATCCATATCTGATATGGATTTTGATTGGTCTCCAATCCTGATAGAATCCATATCTGATATGTATTTTGATTGGCCTCATCTAATCAGATTTTTGAATCAGATTTAACTCTACATATATGGATATACAGAGAGCTCTGTCTTACAGAGTAGAGCCAAAAAAACAGATAAAGCCCTAGTTCGTTTTTGAGAAAAATGAAGTTCTCAGCCGCGCCGTTTGAAGAGCTAGCACTCCTGATAGAAGCATTTGTATGGATACCGACAGAGGGTGTTTATGTCATCGCACCTCTTTTATATGCGGATTTCGAATCTACAGAGGTAAGGTTTTTGAATTTCTTTCATCGAATTAAACGAACAACATGGATCCTTGGTAGGAAAAAGATCAATTTTGTTTCTTCGCTGCGCGTTTTTGCATTGATTTTGTCGGTTTCCTAACACATACAGTCTCTTCCATGTACTCATCATATTTTTCATGTTTTTAGCTAAATCTACACGTTTTCCACAAAAAGAAAAAACCCTACTAAGGTGGATCTTCAAGCAGCAGTAACAAATGGTGACCACTCACTTAGATGATCTTTTTTAAAAGACAGGAAAGATAGTAACAGTTAAATTAGAAATAAAGACAAAGAAATTGACAAGTCGATTAATATAGCGGACCTTTTTACATGGTAAGAAGGCTTCTGCGGCTCGGGCATGAAAGAGAAAACATTCTGTTGATGGACCACTGTCACCAACAAAATGGTAGTCAAAGAGATGAAATCAAGGACTTACAAAGGACAACAATTTTAGATCAGAATACAAGTCACAGAGAAAATATGTTTATTCAGAGGAAATTGATGTCTCACCAAACTGTCATGAAGAAAATATGTTGATTGTGAAACCAATTATATCAAATTTTGAAAGCCAATCCCAACAAAAAAAAAAAGGTTAAAAAAAATCCAAACCCATGCAAGCTAGGGGTTAGTTGCCGTAAAGAAATTTTGGGCAAAAGTATGTCATACTCTCTAATTAAGGACAGACTCAAGGCAAAAAGGGTACTTGAAAAGTAACTGGCCAAACCGTTGGCCAGGTAAAGCATTCACCCATGGCTTCCACTTTAATTTAATTCATTAAATTTTAGTAGCACGAATCATAATGAGCATACTACAGTACATCAAAGATCCAGCTTCTGATACATAAGTTTGGCATAAAAAAGAGGGCAAAAAAGAAGCATTAGGATATGCACATTCTAATAAGCATCTCACAATACAAAAATCCGTTAAGAAAACGTGAGGTAATATTACTTCACGTATACACTCAACATTCAACCAATCAATCATATAAAGTATATCCTAATAAGATGAGAGGCAGGCAAACAATGTTAGTGTATGTGACATAGGCCATTGATTTGGATCTTTATGTCATACATTTATTATTAATACAGAGGTTTTATTATCATTATTGTCGGTTAGTATGTTACACAATCATAATATATGTCTCTGGTTCATTATTGTCATAGAGATAGAATAATTTATAAACCGTATGAGTATTGATTTGATAATCATGAGATGATAATGTGTATGATGATACAAATCAATTCCATAGATACTTGTTAAAGAACAATGTATTGGATAGACGCATCATGAGATTACTGCATGGATTAGCGCCATAAATAAATATCATGATAGTTATGTTTTAATCCTTAGACTTGAGATTTTCATAGTTCTCAACCTAAGGAATATTATATTTTGACATGATCAAACATTATACGTGACTGGATAATAATAAAAGTCATGATTGAATATGATAGAAATTAGGTAGAGGATATTGAACAATCAAGATAGGATTTGTCCCTCTCTTGTGAGAGATATCTTTTGTTAGTATGATTAATATCATTTGTTTTATCAATCTACTTGGAGATCGAGTAATCATGCGTTTGAACAATACAAGTATAAGCTGACCATGACTTATGTTCAAATTAGATATCGTGTGACAAAAAGATTAATACATGTACTATTATTAGGCTAGTTGGGTTGTTGGTTTAATAGAGATTTAACCTACTGCCAGTTAATATGTGTCTACCGGGTCACACACAAAAATGCGTATGGGTTGAGATTAATATTAGTAATATTAACAATATAAATATTAGATATTGTTATTATTATTATTATCTTTTTTTTAAAACATATTTATATATATTATTGGATAATATCAACAGAATCCACATCTGATATGGATTTTGAATGGTCTTATCCAATCCTGACAGAATCTACATCTGATATGGATTTTGATTGGCCTTATCCAATCCTGACAGAATCTACATCTAGATGACTTAAGAGTGATCAGAGAGGAAAAAATAGAAAACCCTAACTCAGTTTTGGAGAAAAACGAGTTTCAACCGCGCCGTTCTAGAGAGCTAGCACTCCAGCGGAAGCATTCGTGTGGATACCGACAGAGCGTAATCATATCATCGCACCTCCTCGTCTAAGGATTTTGAATCTACAGAGGTTAATTTGGATTTTTTTCATCGAATTAAACGAACAACATGGATCCTTGGTAGGAAATCAGAGATCGAGTTTTTTTGCTGCACGTTTTTTATAGCAGTGAGCCCGTTGATTTCCTAACAGTGGTATCAGAGCCTCTTGTTACTTTCGTTTAAGTCGAATATACCATGATGATGTGATTATATGTGATATCTTGAATTCGTATGGCATGATATATGTACAAACCCTGATTCGAATTCCATATGATGAGAGAAGAATGGTGTTTTTAATTCGTTTTCATCAGATGATGTAATTCGAGATTGTTATATATGATCAGATTCGTTTGTCAGGTGATGATTAAAATGATTCGATTTATGTCAGATATAAACATACGATAATGATTTTGTAAGAGTTTATGCATATTCAAAAGAGTTAGATTGTTAATAAGATTGATGATTCTGTTTTAGGGTTTCGAAGACAAAAATCAATTCCAACGATGCTTCTGTTTCAAGGTTTCCAGTGAGAAATATCAATTTGATTGATGCTACAATTGTTTGATGTCTTTGCATGGTGCATAACATGGCCTTAAGACCTATGTGATTGATTTATTCATATTTCCATTTTTGGGCAAATACGGCCTGTGCGTCGTTTATTCTGTTGAAATTTTATTTTGCAAGTAGTTAGATTTTCTTTATTATCGTAATAAATGAAGAATCAAGCTACCAAGATGGTGATGGCAAGACATACCAAGGAAGAGTGGACTCCATGGAAATGGAGGCACTAGCTCAAGTTTAGAAGATATGTACTATTGTAAATGTTGCAATAGATAGTCGAAATTTCACATAGGGTTGTCTTTATGATCTTCATTTGGTCTCATGAACATCATATTTAGTTTGGACATGCTATGTCACGTTTACATATTTATTATTTGGTATGCGATGCATGGATGATATATTATATATGCATATAAAATGCTTGGATACAATATATATAATGCAAGTTGATCTAAGTTGAACGCTCATTAATAATTTAAGTCTTAATGTCATCCATGTCTTAAACACCTATTAAAACTAGGATTGTATTAAAGTAGGTATTACCAAAGCAATGTGCTTTAATCGTTCCTGACTAAATAGGATGAGTAAGAGTGCTACTCATATGTTTAAAATTGGCTAGACTTATTTAGCCTATCAAAATAACATTTATATCCCTTCTGTGTATGAGAATACCCAAGAAACATGCACTTCTCTGATCTCATATCCAGCTTACTTCTAAATTACTCTGGAATGTGTATAAACAATGCAACCAAACACTTTATAGGCAGTTCAAATAACAGGTTAGAATCAGGAAAGCAAGCAGATAAAGCATTTTTAGGAGTTATAAAGTTTAGAACCTTAGATGGCATTCTATTAATCAGGTGAGTAGCAGTGAGTACACTCTCTCCCCAGAAGTGCTTAGGGACTTCCATAGACATCATAATCGCCATTGTTACTTCAACAAGATACCTATTCTTTCTTTCTGCTACTCCATTTTGTTGTGTGGTGTAGGTGCAAGAGGCCTGGTGGAGAATGCCCTTAGTGTTGAGATATTCCTTAAGGGATGTTTCCAAATATTCAAGACCATTATCAATTCTTAAAGTTTTCAATATGGTATTAAACTGATTTTGTATCATGCACATGAATTTCTTAATGATGTCTCCAACTTCACATTTGTGTGTCATCAACTAAAGCCATGTAAGTCTGGTATGATCATCAACAGATGAGATGAACCATTTTGCATCATTAATGTTTGCTACTTGTAAAGGTCCACATATATCAGAATGAATTAAATTGAATGGAGCACTACTTATATAATCTTTCCTTGGACAATTGGTTCTGCAACTTTTTGCAAACAAGCATTCTTCACAAAATAAATCAGATTGTTTGACATTGGTGAACAAAGCTGGCATGAGCCGTCTTAGGTACAAGAAGTTAGGATGCCGTAATCTCTTATGTCATAGCAAAATACTCAATATTCTTACTAGCAATCATACAAGATCCTATATTAGTTTGATTACTGAGAGAACTTGACTCTTCAGCTTGGAGGATGAAGAGTCCATTGACCCTGTTAGCACTGCCAATCATTTTCTTGGAGAGATCTCCTGAAAATAAAATTTAAAGTGTGAGAACCTTACTTCACAAATATTATCTTCAGCGATCTTTCCTACAGATATCAAATTAAAACTTAGCTCAAGTATGAACAACACATTTTTTAGTTTCAAGTTCTCTGTTAACTTAATGTTTCCACACCCAACTATACTGATTCCAGCAACATTAGCCACCTTAACTCTAGCAGGGGCATTAAATGAGACAACGTCAGTTAATTTTTTTTTTGATTCCAAGTCTTCTGATGTGTGGCACCAGAGTGAACAATCCAAGTAGACAGGAGTTTAGAATCTTTACCATAGCCAGCCATAGTGGCCTGAACAGCTTCCTGGTTTGTATCCAGATGTTGTTGTTGGGTTTGATATTGCTTCATAAACTGGATAATGGCATCTAGTTGACTTTGGATTGGAACATCTGAAGGTCCAGTGACACAATTGCTGGAAACGTTTGGATTGGAGCCTCTCCAAGTATTTCTGGTAAAGGCTTGAGACCTCCCGGGTTCAAGATTCTTCCAATGTTCATTGAATCTGGGTGGAGGTCTACCATGCTTTGCAAAGCATCTTTCGACCAGTTTAGTTACAGAATTTACAAAAGGGTCTAAAGTCATTACCCCTTCTGTGATCATTATGGGATGTTGAAACATATCTCTTGGCTGCTATATTAGCAGTGGTGTGATCATTTTTAGGAAGCTGTGGTGCAGACACAGCCATTGCAGTCCCTTCAGTAGTTGAAAAGGAACTCATCATGAGTTTTATTCCGCTTTTCTCTTGTCTTATGTCAAAAAATACAATATTCATAGAGGTAGAGGTTTAGTGCCAAGGCTTCGTCCTCTAACAGCATCAAACTCCTTGTTCAAACCAGTTAGGAACCTGAAGATCCTTCTGGTTTCAGTGATACTTTTATGCATCTTATCTGCTTCATGACTTGGCCATTTATGGGAATCATATACATTAATTCGTTGCCAAATTCGTTGCAACTGTCCAAAATACACATTTACTGGAGAGTCTCCTTGCTTGATGTCATGAAGCATGACATCTAGCTCGTAGAACTCAGAAATATTATCCACTTTGGAGTGCATATCTTGCGCTGCATTCCAAACTCAGCAGCAGAGACATAAAAGATGAAATTGTCGCTGATATCAGTGGTCATTGATACAATCAACAATATATGATCATGGAATTTTCAGCATTCAATACTTTAAAATGAGCATCGCTTTCATTTGGGATATCAATTTCAGATTTACAGTAATCTTCCTTACCTTTGCCAGTAATAAACATTTTGACAGCTCTAGACCAGGCCAGATAATTGTTCCCATTCAGTTTGTGGTTGGTTATGGTAACAGGAGTAGAATCAACTGCGTTATGGCTCGAGCTCACTCCTGTCGAATTAGTAGGAACAACAGCATGGCTAGGATTAGATGGAGCTTCGCTTCCAACAGATTCCATATCTTAGTTTTTCAAGTGCAGATAGTTTGAAACTGAACAGATTGAAGAATGTGAAGAGTAACCAGAAAGTTTGAATTGTGTGTTTCCAACAGTATTTATGTACTAGCATTTAGCTTCTGCGAAATTTCTGAGATTGATAAAGGAGACATTGTTGTCCATCACTTGACCCACAATGGTTGCCACCTATTTCTGCTTACCTTCGGAGACTTCATACGGTGAAACTGTAAAGAACTTTTCTTCTTTATCTTCGTCGCATCTGAAAGTATAGATACCATGGATGATTTTTTTGACATAAAATCCGGTTGGAGCAAGTTTACCCAAGCCAAATTGACACAGAATAAAGGTTTCATGTCTAGATTGTCTTGAGATCAGAATGATCTAAACATTTTCAAAAAGATGTAAGGAACTTTCATGTTCCGACCGTTTGTAACGGCGGCTGGAGAAGCTAGAGCAGCCGAAAAAGGCTTCGGCGACTATGGGCTGGTGGATCTGAGTGGTACCCGAGGGGTGCGGGGGAGGTAAGTTACCCTTGGCGGAGAAAGGTGTTTTGAAGAGAAGGATTTTTAGTCAGAGAGAGAAAATGGCGTTCATCAAAATAACATGGCGTAGACATAATCCCTATGATTAAGTAATTCTAAAGCTATACAATCAGCATATTTACGGAAATGAAATATCAATTTTCGTTCCCTACTTTACGTACAATCGGACCATATCTGACGCATGCTAATAATTCCACATCTTCGTTATTTATATATGTATCTCCCATATCTTCTAGTAACCATTCCAATAATAATTATTTATAAACTCGAAGAAACCCATGAACTAATAATAAAAGAGCTAAATCAGCTTTTGCAGGGTCAAAATGCGGAGGAGCTTGACTTCAAGCTCATTTCATTTTAAGCAATCAGCTTAGCTCGGAGCATGTACAGCCTATCATAAAGGCTATAAGAATTTAGACACTATTACTCAAACTTCAAGAATTTTTGTTTTCAAAACAATCAAATTTCAAGATTTATTTCAGGAAGAACATCCAAAATGTGAAACCGGAAAGAGATTCACAATCGGGTTGGGATCTTTTAGCCCACTCCATATCCTATTTTCTATCCGTTCATTCCAAATTGGTGTACATGACATGATCTCACAAAATGGGATAGAAGACAAGACACGGTAGAGCTAAAAAATCTTTATCCTTCACAAACTTATAAGCAATCCACATAACTTTGATAATAACAAGACAAATTAGAAACGTATACTTTATTCTTACTTGTTTCTCGAAGCTTTTGTATCTCGAGCAAACATCTTGTAAGAGAGCAACTGTCCTTCTAAATGCTGAAGCAGCTTATTAACCCTGCTTACTTCAAACCTGGTGGGTTTAATTCCAAACTCTACTTCATGCCAGTCATGAATGAATTTGGGCTCATTTTCTCTTGTCTGGTGAACATAAGTACATTCACCGGCATCTTCATTGGGCGCAAAGCCTTTTCCGCCATCATAATCCAAAGGAAAGATGTACAAATAGCGCCTCCATTTTGCAGAAAAGTTAGGATGGAACTCCCGCGATACCTGAGATATTTACATGTCTATAAGTGTCTTGTTTTTCAGGCACAATTTAGTTGCCACCACCAGCATCATAAAAAACTGAACTTCCATTACTTCTAAGTGAAAAGAAGACAGATAAATGGCGTACTCCTCCGCTTACGGGTATACAATTATATGAAGTACCTTACTGACACAGATAACCTTGATCTTTCCTGGGGCTCCCTCATTGATTGCTTCTTTTACTTCTTGAGGTGTAACATCCTTTCTCCAAGTATCTGGGCATAGAAGTATTGAAGTTACCACAAGTGCAAGTATCTGAAGAATATCACTAGAAACTGAGTAACCAGATTCTCCTCTCGTTTTTCATGTCTGCCTGTGTGTTTATCCTTGCGTCAGCTGGTAGAAAATTAATAGATCCTAACACCAAAGTTTGGTGTTATTTTGGTTCCTGGAATAATTGCATTAGTGAAATCAAATTCAGCACTAACCAACGGTTAGCCTGTTAGACAGGGAAGAAGTCTAGTCGTAAGACTATCTCTGCTGAAACTTGAAAGATCCAGATATTAAGCATTGTGAACTACTATTGCACCAGTTATCCTGTGTAGATTCCCCATCCACTGAATAGAGGTTCAATTGTAAAAAGTTTTCCTTATAGTTTCGATTTAACTTTTAATTTGTTCAACTAATTATGCGATCCATATAAAGGAAATATTCAATACACGTATAGCTAGTGACAAAGACAAGGGAAATAAATTCGAAAATCCTTGGATGTTTGAAATCTGAGTATCTCATCATCACTTGATTGTCATATTATAGCCTAGCTGACTACAGTCTATCTCTATAAAAACCCTATAATTGATGGAATTGGATACTATGCACAGCCTCCCTAATTATGGGGAAAAAATATCAGATCTATTTCCGAACTTAGATCACATCCTAACTATCAAATCAAAACATATTACACTTAAGTGTACATATCACACAAATCATTCAGTCGTTTCAACAATCCTTGCAGTTTAATAAGGGAACAAACACACACCTAAAGAGAGCATTTCGCATAAGCAAAGAGCGACTAGATTCCAACACAGTGTTATGAGCCGGGAAATAGATCATGCCATGGAGAGTGATGCGACTGTTTTTTCCTTCTCGGACTGGCCGAAATGTTCTCATTTACGTCCTATGGTACTGTAGTCCCAACCTGCCTTGCGGAAGTCGGCCCTCTTCTCACTTGCTCTCAAGTAAAGAAGTTATGTTTAATTAGGAACGGCATACACTTACTTTTATTCAATAAACGTCTTTGTATAGGAAGGCAGAAATACAATCACAAATCTGATAAACATTGAAGACTCAAATTCAAATCTAATATCTTGAGCACTTATGCTTGTCCCATCCTAAAGATAATCTTTATTCTGAAGCTAAGCCTACTACTCAATAATCAAATAAACGAAAATGAACAGAAATAAACATGTATCCTTATCCTTTCCTTCCCCATTATCCCATCCCTCTTTGTGTCCTTTGATCAATAACACAGCCAACTATGTCCCTATTCTGGGAATGAAAAGAAAATGTCGTGAAAGAGCGAAAAATATTGCAATTTAAATCTTCAAACCCTTCCATAAAACAGCATCATTTATTATACTCTTATATAGTTTGTCAATTGACAGAATGAAAAAATATTACACCCTATCTTCCTTCCATCTTACCTTACAAATAAGATTATCGGGAGCTGATTTATGACAGCAAGTGATTCAACAATACCTTTGAAATCAACATTTCTTAACAGCCTAAAACTGGTTTCTTCACTAGAACTCACCCATCAGGAAAACGAACAACCACAAATGCACGTGGTAACAAATAAAATTCCCCGAGAGAGGGGGGCTAAACAATTCCAAGAGCAGATGTTTTAAATGCCATAGTTTTTTTTTTGGCAAGTTATATTTCATAGATATTAAAATAAGCATACAAAGTAGTGAATTGTTCAATCTGCTTTCAAACCATCAACAGGCTAAGCCTATTTCTAGGAATCAATTCAAAGTCCTATCAAAAGGAAGACCAAAACTGTTGCTTTGGTCTCTTTTCTCTACCCCTACCTCTACCATATCGTTTAACAGCCTTAACGCCAATGCCTTCCGTTAATTCGACACTGCATCAAACTGTTGAATTTGTTATTTGACGTTACACTCCTTGACATGAGACATAGTGGAAACATGAACATCTGTTCATGTTCAATTTTCACAATATCATCATTTTCATTTCCTAGTTTATTGGAGCGTTTTTTCATTTCCTAGGTTACCATCACAAGTAACCTAGATACTCAACTCATCCATAAAAACATTCATGAAGTAATGTTAACACCACACTGGAAGGAGACCGTTGATAAAGAAATGAATGTACTAATAAAAACCAACACCTGGAAGCTAACACCACTAATAAAAGGGGTTAATCCAGTTAGTTGCAGATGGATTTTTTCAATAAAATACAATACAGACGAAACAATAAACATATTCAAATCCAGATTAGTAGCTAGAAGATTCACTCAAACCCATAGAATATACTATTTAGAAACATTTGCTCCACTAGCAAAACTAAATATTGTTAGGGCAATATTCTCCGTAACATAAACTTAGACTGGATATTGTATCAACTAGATATCAAAAATGTCCTTTTAAATGGAGAATTACAAGATGTGTATATGCATGTTCCTCCGGGATACAAAAATGAAACCAACAAAGACATGGTATATAAACTAAATACATCCCTCTATGGCCTCAAGTAGTCTCTCAGGGCTTGGTTTCAGAAGCTCACCAAAAAAAATAAAGAGCAAGATTTTGTACAGTGCCATAGTGATCATATTTTATTTATTCACAATTCTGAAAATGGACAACTATCTTCCTAATTGTCTACATAGATGTATATAATCATCACAAGAAACAATGTGTCAGGAATTCAAGACACCAAAAGAAAACTATCACAACATTTAAAGTCAAAGATCTTGGAGAACTTAGATGTTTCCTTGGAATGGAAGTAGCGAGAAATAAAGAAGCAACCTGCATATCACAAAGAACGTATATACTTAACTTACTTAGAAATACTGATATGCTAGTGTGCAAACCAGCCTCAACACCAGTAGAACCAAAAACATATGAGATACTACTCCAATTGACAAACTAACATACTAAAAACTGGTAGGAAAATTAATATACTTGTCTCACACCAGACCAATTTGGGCTGTTCAAAGACAGATAAGGGGTCTACTACAAGTTATTGTACATATGTGTGGGGGACTTAGTAACCTAGAGAAGCAAGAAGCAAGGAGTAGTAGCTAGAAGCATCACAGAAGCAAAGTCGCGGGGCTTGACATTGGGAATATGTGAAGGAATATGGCACAAGACATTCTTAACAGATCCCAAACAGAAGAATGGCAATCTTGTCCAAGTGTTCTGCGATAATGTCTCAACGATCAATATGGCAAAAAACCAAGTTCAACATGACAAATCTAAACATGTGGACATCGATAGACATTTTATCAGAGAGAAACTTAAAGATAAACTTATTAGCATGGAGCATGTATCCACTAAAGACCAGTTGGCTAACATGCTAATCAAACCAGTCTTAGTTCGAGTATTTCAACATTTATTGTCTAATCTTGGTTGTATTGATATCCACAACCAAACTTGAATGGGGTGCAGAAATATACACGGGTGAAAAAAGATATACTCTAGACTAAATATATTATATGTTACCATACTTAGTATTGTAATGATTTGATATAATTAGGGGTGTACATATGATTTCCGTAAATAGGAGATCACGTTGATCTCATATCCTAGAATCAAATAGTTGCCTAAAATAAAGAGATCTGATTGATCTCTCATTAGTCTACGGATAGGCTATAAATAGGTGAATATATTCTACTAAGTTAAACAATAAAGGTTGCCTCTTCTTTATCTTTACAAACCATTGAGCTCGGTCGACGAGGAAGACTAATGTAATTCAGTGCATAGGAGATTTTAACATCAGTGGGATTAATATTGTCAGTGGAGGACTGATAGCGAGACAAACTATTCCAACTGTCGATGAAGATGGTGAATGGGAATTGCCATTATGAAGGAAGATGGAGGTAATTTTTTAGCCTAACCCAGAATAGCAAACCCAGATGGAGTTTTTATGTGACAAAATTTTGATCTTAGACAATATTTGTAGTGTGACACGTTTCTGATTTTGCCCCAAGTTTCTGCTTTGACTAGTTTTTTTTAAAAAAAAATTAACTTTAGCCAAGTTTTGGGGTACATGGTATCAGTTATTTCAGCAGAAAATAGCTTGGGGATCAAAACTCGCGTTTTTATGGATTCAAGATTATGGACCTGTAGTTCTTTTTTCCCTTTTCATAATTTTGTCAAATATCACAACAAAACTAAGTACAAAATGGCCATAAGCATCCAATGCAGACTTTATTTAAAAACATTAGAGAAGAAGGCGTAAAAAATCGTAAAGGAATAAACACCAATGATTGCAATAATCCAAACAACTTACAGAAGGAACAAACTTGATGAAAGGCGGACACTCCTTTATCTGTGCGACCAGCAACAACAGCACAGCCTTCTAATGGTAACTTCTTTTCCTTCAGTAGTTGGGCTTTCTTGTCATCAACAAATTTACCAAGACATCTTTCGACTATACTACATGAGGAAGACGTTCAATTTCAAAGAATACAACACTAGAGTCAACTAGAATTCCGAGATCCAATTCAAAGCTAAATCAAAACAAATATTTATGCATTCAAACACCAGGTAAAAATCTTCTTTTTCTTTTTCTTTTTAAATAACAGGTAAAAATCAAGCAAAAGAAGAAAATCCAAGCACCCATCAATGATGAAGTCGGATCTTCACTAGGTGGATTAGAGACGATCTTTGTGGTATGACGTCAGCTCTCCGTTAAGGTCCGTCACTGGAGCCTGAGATGGAAAGGTAACGTTAGAGGCCCAGGGTCAATGTTCTGGGGTAAACCCTCCGATGCTCCAGCCAATTATGGGCATTTTAGTACATAGCTTATGCTGGAATTGAAGGTTAAGAGTAACTTGTGTGGCTGTTTATGTACGTCGGCTGAGGCACAGTTATGGCCGAGCCGAGGACTATAGAGTCCGAGGCGTCAATTAGACTTGGTAAGACTTTGAGATAAGCTTCGAAAGAGCTTGAAAAGAACTTCCCCTTGAATCTGTTAATGAAGCTCTATTTATAGATGTTAAAGCTGAGAGCTGCGTATGCCAGAGTGGAGGTGGTGATGACACCTAGATGTCTAGTTGACAATTCGGGCTTGCATGATAGCCACGCAGCAGTTAAGGGTTGTCGTGCTGGCAATTCTCCTTTAAATGATTGACACGTGGAAGTGAGTGGCTGAGTCACTGTCGGTCTTAGTCTGCATGAAGGCCAAGTGATGCCACATGTTGGTCTGAGAGGCCAAGTTTGCCACGTGGCAGGACTCTGCTTAGGCATACTGTGGCCGAGCTGAGTCTGCTGAAGCGTACCTTTAGCCGAGTTGATTTGTGCAGTTCGGCTGAGAAGATGAGCAGAGTAGTTCAGCCGAGGCCTTTGGTTTTTGGCATTTATCAGACAACGTGTTTTGACAAGTTAATTTGGCATTGGCACCTGGCCAAGGTAAACTGCACTGGCTAGCCTAATCAGGTCAGCGCTATTGAGCTGTCCAAAAGATGGCCGCGCTCAATGTGATTTCGGCCTATGGCCGAGATGATGTGTGGCCGAGGCTATCAGACAACCAGTTGGGCTTGAGTTACATTGACCGTTATTGACTAACTTGAAAGTCTTGTCTTATCCGAGCAGGTTAACTTTGGTCTCATCACTTTTCTCCCGGATTAGTCTGGCCGAGCCGACCAGGAAGGGCAGGCTAATCGATTCAGAACTTTTCAGGTGCCGCTCTAACAAGAAATGACGTGTCGGCTTCTAGTTGGGAAAGGATGCGCTTTTAATGCCTGCGCAGACTGCGAAGCGTCAATTCGCCTTTTTACTTTCGGCGGTTGGAGATACCGAGGACGGGACTTTCCAGGCGACTCTTGGTGGATCAGCAAGGGCTTTAAATAGAGATTGTTGGGCAGAGTTTCATTTCTCCCTCCCGTCGTCGTCTGTCCTCTTCTTGCTCTGATTCTCTTCTTCCATGGCGGTCTCTCCTAGTTTTCTACCGGTCTTCCTCCTCCTCCGGCAGTCTTCTTCATGTCCCATTTCAGTCATTATCCTTCCTCTGTAAGTAAGATTACTTTTATAATGTCTTTTGCGTCTGATTCCCAGAATGTGTCCGAAGGTGCGTCTTACGCCAGCGGTGATGGAGGAAATTATAGTTCCTCTTCGTCGTCAGAGAGGACGGTTGCCACTGACGACCGTCCTTTAGCCAGGTTGCGTAAGGCCGCTGGTGGCTCTGCTGGGCCCAGTAACATGCTGAGCCCAGCAGAGCCGTTACTGTTATTGAGTTTTCACCGGAGCAAACGGAAGCTGTCCTTGCTCCGGCGGCTGTGATCTCTGCAGCTCGGCCGAGGGTTTCATCTCTGCAGTCGAGGGTAGTTTATAGAGGTTCCCCGTCTGCTCAAGTCCAAGGGTCTCCCTGCACTCTCAATGAGGCCGAGCTGAGCCGAAGCTGTGAAGTGTACAAGATAGATCTAGATCGTTTCAGCCATTTGTTGCCACCTTCGGGTAAGACAGCCTATGACCTTCCAGTGGGTTATGAGGCTGGCTATGAGGAATACTTTAAATCTGGTTTTGCCCTTCCAGTTCCTGAAGCTTTGACCCGCATTCTTCGATCTTATAATCTCAGACTTCCCCAGATTAAACCCAACAGTTTGAAGATTATACTCTGCTTTTTCCTTTTTCTGAGAGTCATTGAGTCTCGGTTTGATCTCAGAGTCTTCAGGGGTCTATTTTCAAGTAGATCCTCTGATAGCTGGTAATATTTCAGTAAACGAGCTCCTACCATCGAGTTCAACTTTGCTACTAAGATCCCAACCTTTACCAAAAATTGGAAGGGTAAGTTCTTTTATGTCAAGAACGAAGGGTTGCCCAAGTGGGATGTTTGGAAGTCTGGGAAGGCGGACAATTTGAAGCCGGGTCCAGAATTTTGTGATGAGGCGGCCAGATTGCAGTCTTTGCCTGTGTTATAGACTGGCACAAGATGGACGCAGCAATTCTAGAATCGGCCGACCTGGGCCACTCGGATGACAATTTTCGGCCTCTTTTTCCAGAAGCTTTAGAGACAGTCAGAGGTAGGTCTTCGTTTGTTTGTAATGTGTATGCTTGTTTGCTTTTCAGGTAGTATGTTGAGAAATATGTTTGGATAATTTTCAAAGTCATGATTTTAAGTGGTGAATACTTAAAAATGTCACACATGGTGTTATATGTGATTAAAAGTTGAAAAAGTTGAAAAAGTTGTAATCGATCTCTAAACTTGAGACACATCGATCGATCGATGTACACATCGATGTACATCGAACCCTCACTTCGATCGATCGATGTCTAGGGTTTTTAGAAATAATTTTCTAAAATGTGTTAAAATGATTGTTTTCATTTGTACATGATTTATACATGTTCATTATGTGCTTATTATGTGTTTTTGGTGATTATTATTGTCTTGTGACTAACATGCCTTGGAAGTTTCTACAACTTACCAAAAAGGGCAAAATTGGTATTTTGAGTTTTGTAGGAACATGATATGGTGGAAATATTTCAAGAGCACATTCTTATACTATTTATCATGACTAAGTTGGTATCATGATTATTTCTGACCATCGGGATCATTTCTGGAGTTTTCTCACACCAGGGGTATTTTGGTAATTTTACCCCTAAGGGTATTTTTGGTATTTTCACTCAAGGAATCTCTTGAGCATATTATTATCTTCATTCTGGAGCTGTGTTATTGTTATTTTGAAGATAATATGGTGATCTTATATCTTATTCTCTCAACCGATGATATTATTGACTATAGCTGGATATGTGACGATTTGAGATGTCACATTCTAATTTTTCTCGAAGACCCTCTTATATATGTTATAAGAGAATATTTATCATCATTATTCAGAGATATTAAAGGTGTCAAAGGTGTGGAAATGTTCTTGACATATAAGAAGAAATATTGGGGAATTTCGGTGTTACACGTTGGCATAATCTTGTCAATTGTTATCTATTTATTTCTTCTTCAAAAATCTGAGTTGCTACACATATATATATGTTGAAAAACGTGAGTTTACAGTTGGGAATGATACATTATTCATTTTATGAGTTGGAGACAAGTGGACCAACCAAAAAGGAGCTAGTTGGCAAAATTGCCAACTTGGAGTTTACTAAAAATAGCCAACGGTTATGTGCTTTTCTTGGGTATTTTCAGCAGATTTTTGGAAGTCAAATGGAGCTCTCACATGTCCTATTATGATGCTTGAAGTTGGGGATAATTTGGTGATATTATCCTTTCTTATTTTATTAAGAAAAAAATCAAAATATATGTCTTGAAAAATCAAAGTAGCCAACGGCTACTTACTAAAGTTGGAGCTGAATTTTTGATTTGAAAAAGTAAAAGCTCACATGGCTATTCTCAAGCAAGGAGTTGAGGTTATTTTGGTGCATTATCTTCTTATTATTATCTACATTTTGCAAAGGATAAATGAGACTATCCTAGGTGGGAAAAATCGGCCAACATGACATTGCCAAGGTGGACCAATCATTGTGTTTTATTTTGCCAAGTGTACAAAGCCAACCAATGATGAGAAGACATTTGGAGTTGATGATGAAGATGATGACACATTGGCATTCTTATCTTCAAGGCTCAAATCACACTATAAATAGAGGCATTGGTGAAGAAGATGAAACACACTTGAAGCTCACAAGCATTCTATAGCTTTCATATTCATCTTCTTGTTCTTGTTGTTGTATTTTGTTGTAGCAAAGGTGTTCTTGATATTTTTGTTGAGCTACAAGCCTCTTGAGCTTCATTTGTAAGATTGATTAGTCATCTTTATAAGGCTACATCGATAGGTGTTAGAGGAGTTGCAACTAAGTGTTGCTTAGAATGTGATTATCCAAGTCTTGAATAGGGTTGGTGTATAACCCAAGGATCAAGCTTGGCTCTTGTTGTAAGGTGCTCATTTCATAGTGAAATCCAAGGAAAGGTGTTCCTTGGGACTGGAGTAGGTCACATTGACCGAACCAGGATAAATCCTCGGTGTTCTTCTCTTGTTTCTTTATTTCTGTTTTCTACCCGTTTTTGACTGCAGTTTTCACCCAACTTCACACAATTTGAAAAAATAGCTAAACATTTTCAAAATTCGTGATTTTTGGTGGAGTTATACTTCAGACTGTTATCTTTCATTTGCAACAAGAATCACTTGATTTGAGCAAGGGAAAGTTAGTCTTTCAGTCTTTGCAAGATAACTGCTCCAATCTGGCTGCAATCTGACCAGTTTTGAGAAAACTTAAATTCTGTATTTTTCAAGAATTGTTTAAGGTCAGGGCCTTTTGGAAACTTCATCTACACATCCTAAGGAGTGTTTTGATATAAAGATCAACCTGTTTGGTTGAGTATTCAAAGAGAAACACTATTTGCAAAATCAGCAACATTCTGTCCAATTCTGTCCAAATTGACCATCTGAATCTTTTTATTTGTTTGAAGGGTCAAACGATCTTCTTTTTGTCTGATTTTTGGACAGAGTCTTGTTAACTCATTGAAGTTCAATTATGGAAAGTTTCATAATTTTTGGAGTTGTGTACAATTATTTGTGAATTTTTTAAAAACGGGTTCTGAATCTGAGGTGGTCTCAGATTCTGTTTTCAAAGGGGATTTTAACAAAGGGTTGTAGTGTAATTTCCGCTAACCACTATTCACCCCCCCTCTAGTGGTGTTTATTGCAGGTGCACGGTCCAACATTTGGTATCAGAGCCAGACCAACACCACTCAAAAGAAGCAAGATTCAACACCGTACGTACAATACAAGGCCAAGAAACAACAATTCTTTATATACTGCTTGTCTCAAATCCAAGGTACATACTATGGCTATTGTTTCTCACAAAGGTGAGTTGGAAGGTATGTCTACACAACGCCCTCCTCTTTTTGATGGCAATAATTTTGTTCATTGGAAACTAAGAATGAGGCTATTCTTAATGGCTATAGACATCGATTTATGGTCTATAGTTGAAGATGGGCCGTACATTCCAACGAAAGTTATACAAGTTAGTGGAGTAACTCAAGAGGTTGAAAAATATAAAAGTGAATGGTCATCGGATGATAAAAAGAAAATGTCCATGAATGCTAAAGCTATGCAATTACTTTTAAATGGACTTACAACTTCTGAAGCAGGTTATGTGTCTAATTGCACAAGCGCACACGACATGTGGAAATCACTAGTATTAAAGCATGAAGGTACTAGTGGTGTTAAAGAGTCAAAAATAAACATGCTTATGACTGAATTAGAGACTTTCAATATGTTGCCAAACGAATCCATAACATCTATGGATTTGAGGATTACTAATATTTTCAATGCCCTTGAAGCTTTAGGGAAGTCATTTTCGAACAGTGAAAAGGTTCAAAAGGTGCTAAGAAGCCTCCCTGCTGAATGGGATCCAAAGGTGACTGCAATCGAGGAGACAAAGTCAATCACTAAGATGGATGAATTGATCGGGTCTCTTAAAGTCTACGAGGTAAAATTAAACCAACGAAAGTCCGAATTGTCTAAGTCATCCGGTAAGTCTATAGCTTTCAAAACAACCGAAACACATGCTAGTAACGATGATAGCAATAGTGATACTGAATTAGATGATGACTTGATATTGATCGCTAGAAAACTTAGAAAGTTTTTCAACGTCCAAACAGGAATAGACAACGTAATTCTTCTTCTTCTTCTCAACCTAGGAAGAATAACACAAACAAATGGTATAATAAAGAATTAAAGTGTTATGAATGCGGTCAAAAAGGACATATTTCATACGACTGTCCCACGAAGAAAAATAATAATAACCACAACAATAATAAACAAGCCAAGGACAAGGAGGCTCAAACGACAAAGACAAAGGAGTCTAAGGCAAGAAAAGGGAAACGAGCAATGAAGGTGAGCACATGGAGCGACTCATCCGACTCAGAATCCGAAACTGAGGAAGCTCAAGTCTGCTTCGTATCCAACGAGGTATGTTCTTCTTCTGATAGTGATTCTGATAGTGACATGACATTTGATGAAATGTATGAAGAATTCCTAAGAATGCATGCTCACTGTAAGAGGCTCTCTAAAGAAAAGAAGAAACTAGTTGAAGAAAATGACAAGTTGAAATCCAACTTGGAATTTTCCGATCAACTAGAATCTCTTAAACAAGAGTCTACTAATACTCTTGATTCTTTAGAGAATAAAATTGAATCATATAGGAAAGATGAACAAAAGTTACAAATGGAAAATAAAATGTTAAAATCCAAGTTAGAAAGTTGTGAAAATGAAATAGGGCAACTTAAGTCTTCTAAATTTACCTTAGAAAAAATGATAGAACAATTTAAATCTGGTGCAAACATGTTAGACACACTCATCTCTTCACAAAAGTATGGAAATGATAAAACCGGCTTAGGCTATAAAGAAGAAAATGAAAAAGTGAATACAAAGACTAAGTTTGTTTCATCTAGAACAAAGTTGCCATATAATACAATAAAATCAACTTTGCCTGCTACATCTTCTTCTACACCTTCTTCTACTAATATCAAGGCAAAAATGCAACATACACCCATAAAAGCACACACGCATAAACATACATCTAGGCCAAACTTTGCATCTAGACAACCTAGAAACTATGCCTATATGTATACAAATGCAACTAGACATAATAAAAAGCATCCAACTTATTATGAACCTAAGTATAGGCAACACTCTTATAAGTCTTATAGAAATGCCTATGAATACACTTATACTGCGCCATTCAAGAAACAAAATCGCATGCCTTATGCACATTATAAAATTCGGCCATCCTATAATGATTATCAACCATGGCACAACATGTATAACAATGCATCTTCACTTATGTGGAATAATCATGTATATGCTTATCCTTCTTATTTTAACCATGCTAAAAATGTGCCTAAAAGGTATGTTAAAGTTTGGATACCTAAGGGTTATCTCAACAAGAATAATGCCCCTAACATTCAAGGACCCAAATAAAGGGTACCTAAAACTTTGTCTCCATTGTAGGAACAACGAAAGGAATACAAGGAGGCAAAGTCAGAATCTAAAAACCAAATGGTTTTTAGATAGTGGATGTTCGAGGCATATGACGGGCAACCCCAAACTATTCACGGAACTTGAACATATTGATGGTGGAAAGGTGACATTCGGTGACAACAACAAAGGAAAAGTTGTTGGAAGAGGAACAATCGGGGACCCTAACACATTTCAAATACGAAATGTGTTATTAGTAAGCAATCTATCCTATAATTTACTTAGTATTTCTCAACTTATAGATTGTGGTTATAATGTCTCCTTTCTTCCCAATTCTTGTGATATAATAAATGAAAAAGGAGAAATAGTATTAAAAGGAAATAGAGATGGAAATATTTATACTCTTACCTTAGATAACATGTTAGATGCTAAGGTTAAATGTCTAATATCACATGACTTAGATGTGAATTTATGGCATAAAAGATTAGGCCATATAGGAATTTCAACCATTAGGAAATTATCCAAAAAGAATTTAATTAGAGGTATGCCTAAGTTAGACTTAGATAATTTTCAAATGTGTGAAACATGTATTAACGGAAAACACATTAAAGAAACCTTAAAACCGAAACATGAAGTGAGTACTAGTCATGTACTAGAATTGCTTCACTTAGACTTATTTGGTCCAAGTAGGACAAGAAGTCTGGGTGGACACTACTATGTGTGTGTCATAGTAGATGATTACTCACGCTACACATGGACATTGTTCTTAACACACAAAGACGATGCTCCATTAGCAATCGAAACCCTTATCAAGCAACTTGAAAACATTTATGAAGAAAATGTTAAAAAGATTAGAAGTGATAGAGATGGAGAATTTAAAAACAAAGACGTAATCAAATTTTGCGAACTATATGGAATAAAACATGAATTCTCACCACCTAGAACACCACAACTCAATGGAGTTGTTGAACGTAAAAATAGAACAATTCAAGAAGTTGCTAGGACAATGCTGTGTGAAAATAAAGTACCTAAATATTTATGGGCTGAAGCTGTTAGTTGTGCATGCTATATTATAAATAGGCTTACTATTAGAAAGAAATTAAATAAAACGCCTTATGAATTGCTAAACAATAGACAACCTAAGATAGATTATCTTAAAGTATTTGGATGTAAATGTTTTGTGCTAAACACTAAGGATAATCTAGATAAATTTGAACAAAAGTCTATTGAATGCATATTTGTTGGGTATTCAACTAACTCAAGAGCATATAGGTGTTATAATCCTGCATCTAGAAAAATAATTGAATCCATACATGTGAAATTCAATGAAAATGCATGCTTTGAAGTTAGTAATAAACATCAACATAAACAAGAAACAAATGTTGAAAATATGTTTGATGATGATGTATTACTTGAGCCTGTACTTGATCATCTAGAACCAACTCCCCCTGAACAAGACATGCATGAACCCTTAGATGATATAAATGAAGAAACTTTGCAATTGGAAGATAATGTAACTAATGATCCAATTACATATGATAATGTTCATACTAATGAAACATTTGAACAAGATGTGGGTGAACCTAGTCAATCTAGGAATTGGTGGCATCCTAGAGAATTAATCATTGGGGATCCAAGTATTGGGGTTAGAACACGTAGAAATATAAGTCAACTCGAAGGACATAGCTTAATCTCACAATTAGAACCCAAGAACGTAAAGGAAGCCTTAGGTGATATCTCTTGGATAGATGCTATGCATGAGGAATTAAATCAATTCACAAGGAACAACGTGTGGGACTTAGTACCTAAACCTGAAAACAAGTCAATAATAGGAACGAAATGGGTGTTTAGGAATAAGATGGACGAACAAGGAAACATTACAAGAAATAAAGCTAGACTAGTCGCACAAGGATATAATCAACAAGAAGGTATAGATTATGAAGAAACCTTTGCACCCGTTGCACGACTAGAAGCAATTAGATTGTTACTTGCAATTGCAAGTCTAAGCAATATTAAGCTCTTCCAAATGGATGTCAAGAGTGCATTCTTGAATGGATACATCCAAGAAGAGGTGTTTGTCAAACAACCCCCTGGATTCGAAGATCCAAAGAATCTTAACCATGTGTACAAGCTTAAGAAAGCTTTATATGGTTTGAAACAAGCTCCAAGAGCTTGGTATGATAGATTTGCAAACTTTCTTATTGCAAATAATTATCAAAGGGGAACTATAGACAACACATTATTCCTAAAAAGAAAAGGCAATGATTTGTTAATAGTTCAAATATATGTAGACGATATTATCTTTGGTTCAACTAACACTACCTTAGTAAAAGACTTCGAAGAATGTATGAAGTCAGAGTTTGAAATGTCAATGGTAGGAGAGTTGAATTATTTCTTAGGACTTCAAATCAAACAAACCCCTCAAGGAATTCACATTAGCCAACTTAAGTATGTCAATGATATGATTAAGAAGTTTGGTTTTGAAGAATTGAAACCTACAACTACCCCCATGAGTGTTAGTACTAAACTTGATAAGGATGAAAATGGTAAACCTTTTGATGACACTCTCTATAGGTCTATGATTGGATCACTATTATACTTAACTGCATCAAGACCTGATATTATGTTTAGTGTGTGTATGTGTGCTAGGTTTCAATCTTGTCCTAAGGTATCACATTACAATGCAGTGAAAAAGATCTTTAGATATCTTAAGCATACACCTTACTTAGGACTGTGGTATGATAGAAACGCTAAGTTGGAATTACACGCATATAGTGATGCTGATTATGGTGGTTGTAAGTTAGATAGAAAATCCACTAGCGGTACTTGTCAATTCATAGGAACCAATTTGATCTCTTGGTTTTCTAAAAAGCAAGCTAGTGTAGCTCTTTCTACCACTGAAGCCGAGTATATCGCTTTGAGTTTATGCACAACCCAAATACTTTGGCTTAAACAGCAACTTAGTGATTTTGGCATTAAAATGAAAAAGATTCCAATTTTCTGCGATAGCACCAGTGCAATCAATCTTTCACGGAATCCGGTGCTTCATTCTAAGGCCAAACACATTGAGGTGCGATACCACTTTCTTCGCGATCATGTTCAAAATGAGGACATAGTGATAAACCATATAAGAACTGATCATCAAATTGCTGACATCTTCACCAAACCCCTTAATCAAGCCACTTTTGAATACTTACGAGCCAAATTAGGTATGATGACTTACGATACCATTGTATAGTTCTATCTTTTGCATGATTTGCAAAATAAAGGGGGAGATAGAATAAGCACATGATTTTAGATTTTAGTTGGTAAGTCATTTTAGATTTTAGTTGGTAAGTCATTATTTGGTATGAAATGATAAGTTTCAATTGGTTATGAGTTGAGTATAGGTTAAGGGGGAGAGTATGAGTTGAGGGGGAGCAACATACTATTTAAAAGTTGAAAACATTTGGTTAAATTTTTGGTTATAAGTTGTGACATTAAAATCATGTTAGGTTATTTTGAAAATCATCCAAAAGGGGGAGAATGTTGAGAAATATGTTTGGATAATTTTTAAAGTCATGATTTTGAGTGGTGAATACTTAAAAATGTCACACATGGTGTTATATGTGATTAAAAGTTGAAAAAGTTGAAAAAGTTGAAATCGATCTCTAAACTTGAGACACATCGATCGATCGATGTACACATCGATGTACATCGAACCCTCACTTCGATCGATCGATGTCTAGGGTTTTTAGAAATAATTTTCTAAAATGTGTTAAAATGATTGTTTTCATTTGTACATGATTTATACATGTTCATTATGTGCTTATTATGTGTTTTTGGTGATTATTATTGTCTTGTGACTAACATGCCTTGGAAGTTTCTACAACTTACCAAAAAGGGCAAAATTGGTATTTTGAGTTTTGTAGGAACATGATATGGTGGAAATATTTCAAGAGCACATTCTTATACTATTTATCATGACTAAGTTGGTATCATGATTATTTCTGACCATCGGGATCATTTCTGGAGTTTTCTCACACCAGGGGTATTTTGGTAATTTTACCCCTAAGGGTATTTTTGGTATTTTCACTCAAGGAATCTCTTGAGCATATTATTATCTTCATTCTGGAGCTGTGTTATTGTTATTTTGAAGATAATATGGTGATCTTATATCTTATTCTCTCAACCGATGATATTATTGACTATAGCTGGATATGTGACGATTTGAGATGTCACATTCTAATTTTTCTCGAAGACCCTCTTATATATGTTATAAGAGAATATTTATCATCATTATTCAGAGATATTAAAGGTGTCAAAGGTGTGGAAATGTTCTTGACATATAAGAAGAAATATTGGGGAATTTCGGTGTTACACGTTGGCATAATCTTGTCAATTGTTATCTATTTATTTCTTCTTCAAAAATCTGAGTTGCTACACATATATATATGTTGAAAAACGTGAGTTTACAGTTGGGAATGATACATTATTCATTTTATGAGTTGGAGACAAGTGGACCAACCAAAAAGGAGCTAGTTGGCAAAATTGCCAACTTGGAGTTTACTAAAAATAGCCAACGGTTATGTGCTTTTCTTGGGTATTTTCAGCAGATTTTTGGAAGTCAAATGGAGCTCTCACATGTCCTATTATGATGCTTGAAGTTGGGGATAATTTGGTGATATTATCCTTTCTTATTTTATTAAGAAAAAAATCAAAATATATGTCTTGAAAAATCAAAGTAGCCAACGGCTACTTACTAAAGTTGGAGCTGAATTTTTGATTTGAAAAAGTAAAAGCTCACATGGCTATTCTCAAGCAAGGAGTTGAGGTTATTTTGGTGCATTATCTTCTTATTATTATCTACATTTTGCAAAGGATAAATGAGACTATCCTAGGTGGGAAAAATCGGCCAACATGACATTGCCAAGGTGGACCAATCATTGTGTTTTATTTTGCCAAGTGTACAAAGCCAACCAATGATGAGAAGACATTTGGAGTTGATGATGAAGATGATGACACATTGGCATTCTTATCTTCAAGGCTCAAATCACACTATAAATAGAGGCATTGGTGAAGAAGATGAAACACACTTGAAGCTCACAAGCATTCTATAGCTTTCATATTCATCTTCTTGTTCTTGTTGTTGTATTTTGTTGTAGCAAAGGTGTTCTTGATATTTTTGTTGAGCTACAAGCCTCTTGAGCTTCATTTGTAAGATTGATTAGCCATCTTTATAAGGCTACATCAATAGGTGTTAGAGGAGTTGCAACTAAGTGTTGCTTAGAATGTGATTATCCAAGTCTTGAATAGGGTTGGTGTATAACCCAAGGATCAAGCTTGGCTCTTGTTGTAAGGTGCTCATTTCATAGTGAAATCCAAGGAAAGGTGTTCCTTGGGACTGGAGTAGGTCACATTGACCGAACCAGGATAAATCCTCGGTGTTCTTCTCTTGTTTCTTTATTTCTGTTTTCTACCCGTTTTTGACTGCAGTTTTCACCCAACTTCACACAATTTGAAAAAATAGCTAAACATTTTCAAAATTCGTGATTTTTGGTGGAGTTATACTTCAGACTGTTATCTTTCATTTGCAACAAGAATCACTTGATTTGAGCAAGGGAAAGTTAGTCTTTCAGTCTTTGCAAGATAACTGCTCCAATCTGGCTGCAATCTGACCAGTTTTGAGAAAACTTAAATTCTGTATTTTTCAAGAATTGTTTAAGGTCAGGGCCTTTTGGAAACTTCATCTACATATCCTAAGGAGTGTTTTGATATAAAGATCAACTTGTTTGGTTGAGTATTCAAAGAGAAACACTATTTGCAAAATCAGCAACATTCTGTCCAATTCTGTCCAGATTGACCATCTGAATCTTTTTATTTGTTTGAAGGGTCAAACGATCTTCTTTTTGTCTGATTTTTGGACAGAGTCTTGTTAACTCATTGAAGTTCAATTATGGAAAGTTTCATAATTTTTGGAGTTGTGTACAATTATTTGTGAATTTTTTAAAAACGGGTTCTGAATCTGAGGTGGTCTCAGATTCTGTTTTTAAAGGGGATTTTAACAAAGGGTTGTAGTGTAATTTCCGCTAACCACTATTCACCCCCCCTCTAGTGGTGTTTATTGCAGGTGCACGGTCCAACATTTGGTATCAGAGCCAGACCAACACCACTCAAAAGAAGCAAGATTCAACACCGTACGTACAATACAAGGCCAAGAAACAACAATTCTTTATATACTGCTTGTCTCAAATCCAAGGTACATACTATGGCTATTGTTTCTCACAAAGGTGAGTTGGAAGGTATGTCTACACAACGCCCTCCTCTTTTTGATGGCAATAATTTTGTCCATTGGAAACTAAGAATGAGGCTATTCTTAATGGCTATAGACATCGATTTATGGTCTATAGTTGAAGATGGGCCGCACATTCCAACGAAAGTTATACAAGTTAGTGGAGTAACTCAAGAGGTTGAAAAATATAAAAGTGAATGGTCATCGGATGATAAAAAGAAAATGTCCATGAATGCTAAAGCTATGCAATTACTTTTAAATGGACTTACAACTTCTGAAGCAGGTTATGTGTCTAATTGCACAAGCGCACACGACATGTTCTGGCCGAATCCGAACAGATCTCTGACGCAGCTGAGGGTTCCAGCCAAAGGAAAAGGCGTCGAGGGAAGGATTCGGCTGTTCCAGAGGCCGAGAACCCAATTACTCAGCCAAAGCAGCCGAGGCTGATTCTTGGGGAGTTTACCGAGCAAGACTCTGTTGGGGACATCGCTACGGCTAGGCGGCTGAACAACTTGATGGTTCTGCCCATAGATCGCCAAAGGTTCTCAGCTGCATCTTGGGAGCATTTCGGCGATGCTTACCACAATAGCCTTGCCTTGGTAAGTGACCCGTTTAACCCATAGAACATTTCCTGATTGAGTAATCATTAATGTTTGATTTTTGCCGAGCAGATCCGAGCTCAGCAACTGGAAATTTTTGCCCAAGGAGAAAGACTAGGAGAAGCTCTCAAGACCATGTCCCAGGAACTTGAAGATGCTTCTCATGTCATGGCCGAGTAGGCCAAAGAGGTGGCAGCACTGAAGTTGGAGATCTCCAATCTTCAAGGGCAGAAGAAAGAGGCTGACTTAAAGTGGGCGGCTTCCGATTCTAAGATAAATGAGTTGGAAGGCAAAAACGCCGACTTGGAGCTTTCCTTGGCCCGGGCAGCTTCTGAGGTGGAGTCCTTGAAAAATGATAAGGATGCCGGGCTACAGCGGGAAAAAGACTTGGAGCAGCAACTGGCTCATCTGCCTCAGCAACTGGCGAGGCGAAAGCTGAAGCAATAGCAGAGTTCAGAATGTCCCAGCTTTTCGAAGAGAATATGCTTCTGCTACAAGGCTCGGCCATGCAGATGGGGCAGACTAAGGCTATTGATATCTGCTCGGAGGTCTGCCCCCAACCGAACAAGGAAGACCTCCGAGTTGCTGAGCTATACAGTTCAACTGCAGAGTTAGACTTCGACTCTCAGTTTGAGAAGTTTCTGAATGGGGCAGATCTGAGGGAGGCTGAAGAATAGACTTAGGTTATTCTTGTAATAGGGCCGAGCAGACCTTGTAAAACCTTTGTACTTGAAATTCTTTAATGAAAATTTCCAAGTGTTGATCTTCTTTTCTTGTACTTCAGCTCTTCACTTTTTGTTATGTTCTTCCCTTCAGAATTTTTGTTAAGTAATATTTCTTGAACCAAGTTTTCAAACTTGTTGCCGAGATTTAGTGTCGGCTCTGCATTTAGCAGACTCCTCATTCTGCAAACAGTTTTAACAAAACAAACTAAGTCTACAAAATTTAGAATAAACCTGTTATTCTTGCTAAGCTGAGCCAATTCCCAGAATAAAGATAAGGTCTACCGAGCTGAGCCGGCAGACTTGCCTTAGCCGTCGGCAGGCTGAATAATGTTTGAGATGACAATCTCAGAATTAGCCTAAAGAAATTCCTTAATTGGCGCAAGGCTTATAGCGGCGTCATTCTCTGCTCAGCTATTCAGGCCGGGACAGCAACTTGCCCAATTTCAACTCGAGAGTTTTGACGCTAAGAGACAATCTTCGATTAGGCCGAGCTGAGATTTTATGGCCGAGACATTATTTGTTGCGGCCGAGATGATACTATATGGCCGAGGTTTCCCTGGTATCGGCCAATTTGGATCCCCTTAAAAACCATAAGGCAGGGGAGTGAGACCACTTAGGTCATTTTGCCGAGACGTGGAACCTGTCACGTTTGGAATTCCCTTAAGACCATAAGGCAGAGAACTGGGGGTGACCACTTAGGCCACTATTCCTGAGGTGCGAAACCTGTCGCACCTGGAGGCTCCCTTAAAACCATATGGCAGAGAGCAAATAGTTGAGCCCCCAACGTAAGAGGGCGTTTTGTCCGAGCCGCGGCCCTTCTAAGCCATAGGGCGGAGGCCTGGAGGAAATTAAGGTAAACCCCTAACAAGCCTTAAGACCGAGACCTACCGTACGGCGGATATGCACGCCGAGGTGAACCCCTAACAAGTTTTAAGACCGAGGTGAACCTTTACTGTCGTTGGACGCATAATGTATCGTATCCTCAATCTGATGGGCCATAAGAGAGAAGTCACCGAGATGGAAAAGCTTGTGTCCCGAGTCCCTTCATGAGCCATAAGGCAGAGATCGGCTAAGCACGAATCTTGTCAGGCCCCAATTTTGTTACGAACCATAAAGTGGACGTCAGGTAGGCACAGAACTTTTCTCACAATCTATGTGAATCTTCTCATGAACCATAAGGTAAAGGATCAATAATTAAGCCTCCAACACAGGCTGAATGTCAGATAGTGGTAGGCCGAGCTTAGCTAGGCCAAAAATCTGAGTAGGGTTGGGGTCTTCATGCCCCATTAGCCGAGATGAAACTTGATTAATATTTGGGCAACTTATTTGCAATAGCAAATTTGAAATAAACATTGATAAAGGAAGCATTAGCTTTAAATAATGTACATATATGTACGAAAAGGATTTGGATACATGTGGGGGAGTTGGGTTGTGCTCTTTGGAGTTGTCAGCATTTGCCTTCAGGTCGGTCTTATCCATTCAGGTCGGCGTAGCATCTGCCCAGCCGCATCTGGGTCTTCATCTTCAAGTGTCTGATGTCTGTAATCAGGTCGGCACCTTTCATCAGGAGAAGGCCGAGTGAAGTCCAGCCTGTTATGCAACCTTGAATTGGGATTATAGTAACGCTGCAGGTAGCCGAGCTCAATCAAGCATTCAATCTCGTGAGTGAGCTGCCTGCAATTCTCTGTATCATGCCCGATATCATGATGGAAGAGACAATATAACTGAGGATTCCTTTTATGGATAGGTCCTGACAAGGGCTTGGGATCTCTTACTATGTCTTCCTTACTCATAGCGGATAGAATATGGGCCTTGGAGGCCAATAGAGGCACCTTTTCTCAGCCTCAACCCCCCAGCCTCATATGAGCAGCGCATTTTTCACGCGGTGGGGCTCTGGCCTCCTTGTCAACTTCTCTGTCATGTCTGAGCGGAAGTAGCGCTTTTCGTGCGCGCTTCAGATGACAGTCCAGAACCTTCAGTGGCTCGGACGTAAAGTACTGGTGACTAGACCACTGACCTGAGCGTCTGGCTTCGGTCATGAACTCACCCCGAGGTTCCGGATAATATTGAGGGCGAGTTGGGGAATACTCCATGAGTTTTCTTTGATGAAGAGAATCACCAGGATGAACCTCACTTGGTCCAGCAACTGGGGCTTTTCCCTTCATTTCTTTCACCACCGCCTGGAACAAGTTGGGATTCTGAGCCACATAGCGGATGGCTCTCAGGTGTTCCTCATAGGTAAAGTAAGCAGCGGGGGTTGAGGATTCTGCTGGACCTGGGGAACCCTGTTCTGATTATGGTCGAGGAGACCACCGACGTCTCCTGGGGGTCATAGGTCGCTTGGCCCCTGTCTGACCATTCTTATCCATCTTCCTAACGATTGATTTGTAGACTGGTTTCCTTGAAGGCCTTTGGAAGGCTATTTTAGGGGAAACGGAGGTTCAGGACCCTCCTTCTAGCGCCAGATGATGAGGTCGGATCTTCACCAGGTGGTTCGGAGACGATCCTTGTGGTATGACTTCAACTCTCTGTTAAGGTTCGTCATTGGAGCCTGAGATGGAAAGGTAACGTTAGAGGCCCAGGGTCAATGCCCTGGGGAAAACCCTCCGACGCTCAAGCCAGTTATGGGCATTTTAGTACATAGCTTATACTGGAATTGAAGGTTAAGAGTAATCTGTGTGGCTGTTTATGTACGTCGGCTGAGGTGCAGTTATGGCCGAGCCGAGGACTATAGAGTCCGAGGTGTCAATTAGACTTGGTAAGACTTCAGATAAGCTTCGAAATAGCTTGAAAAGAACTTCCCCTGCTTCTGTTGATGAAGCTCTATTTATAGATGTTGAAGCTGAGAGCTGCATATGCCAGTGCAGGTGGTGATGACACGTGGCTGTCTAGGTGACAATTCGGGCTTGCATGATAGCCACGCGGCAGTTAAGGGTTGTCGTGCTGGCAATTCTCCTTTAAATGATTGACAAGTGGAAGTGAGTGGCTGAGTCATTGTTGGTCTTAGCTTGCATGAAGGCCAAGTGGCGCCACATGTTGGGCTGAGAGGCCATGTTTGCTACGTGGCAGGACTCTGCTTAGGCATACTGTGGCCGAGCTGAGTCTGCTGAAGCGTACCTTTAGCCGAGTTGATTTGTGCAGTTCGATTGAGAAGATGAGTAGAGTAGTTCGGCTGAGGCCTTTTGGTTTTTGGCGTTGATCAGACAAGGTGTTTGACAAGTTAATTTGGCCTTGGCACCTGGCCGAGGTAAACTGCACTGGCTAGCCTAATCAGGTCAGCGCTAATACGTGCTTTAAGCTGTCCAAAAGATGGTCGGGCTCAATGTGATTTCGGCCTCTGGCCGAGCTGACGTGTGGCCCAGGCTATCAGTCAACCAGTTGGGCTTGAGTTACGTTGACCGTTATTGATTAACTTGAAAGTTTTGTCTTATCCGAGTAGGTAAACTTTGGTCTCATCAATCAAAAAGTCCAAAATCAAAAGAACCACAAACTAATATTCAGGTAAACAGCTGTGGGGAAGAAAAACAAATGAACGACCATGCAGTGAGGCAACTCCAAATAAACGTTTTTAAGAATCAGGGAAGCAAAATGCAACATCTGTTCACGTTAACAAGAGCAAATAAGAGGTCTTTCAGCACTCCTGAGCAACAGATAATATAAGCAACTGAAAAACGAGGATATCTCAAAAGATAATTATAACACCAACATGATTTCGATAGCGTGTATCCAAAAAGAAAAAGAAAAAGATATTGCATGATAGCCTTTTGGTTATCAATTTATTATATCCCCACAAAAGGCTCGGCATGATTTATTTGACTTTTTGACATCCAAGAAAAGAAAAAAAAAAGCACATAAATCACTTCAAATGAACAGGAATTTCATAAAACAAGCTTCCTTATTCCAATTCTGAAGTACACATTCATGCAAACAAAGTATCAGCAGAGAAGTATAGGTGGCAATTTAAACAAACATGGCAATATAAATTAACACAGGTGGCAAATTATATAACACACCCAATGTTCTGACAAACAAAGATTTCAACTTGCAGAATTGATTAATGAAACATTCAGAATTTTCACAGTTTTCAAGATACCAAGGACAAGCCTAGAACGGCCTGCTATAGCCACTAGACTTTGATTGTTTCACCGGAAACCAAGTAGAAGAATTCACAAGCAATTACGAAAAGTTACCCTTGCACAGTGTTCAAACCAGGCTGCTTCTGCCAGCCATCAAAGGAAATCCCATGATATGATAAGTGTATCTTGAATGTCACCCTTGCCCATCGTCCAGTCTTTTTTCCTGCTGGATGACTGTTCACCTCAGACTCATTGTAGCTCTCAGCAGTGCTGGAATCATCACGAGCAGATTCCTGCAGCAATGCATCTTTAATAAAGAACAGGACATTGTACATAACGTCCTAATTAGGAGTTCATTAATCTCGACTGCAGATCCACACTCCTATTTGACTTTTCAACTCCTAAAGTCATTGTAGCTCTCAACTACAACTGAGGAATAGGAAAGCACATTCAAGCTAAAGATACTGCAGCTTCAGCTCCTTAGAGAATTATGTTTTTGTAAATTAAATCACTACCCTGAAGTCTCAAGGACAGTACACGCCTAAGGGTAAGGTTAACATGCACACACATACGTTTAACAAAGGAGCCAAATTGCACTGCTCTAATCTCAGTCTTCCTTAAACTAAAGCCTTAAAAATATTCCTAGCAATCACGAATTTCGACCGATGGTTAAGGACAACAAACTTGAAAAATGCATTTGTGCCACTTCCCATAAGATTATCTAACACCAAATGATGAAGTTACCTTTGTTAGTGCTGACAGAAAGGTCTAGTTTGTATACTATTCAGAAAACTATTCTGTCTCTCACTAAAATTTTATTCACCTCCTCCATGAACTAACGGGCAGAAACATAGACCCCCAACGTCCTTATTTCTTCTCTCTCCTCACCGCTAACGTCCCTATCCTCCTCTTTTCTGCCTTCAACGGTCTTATCTCCGCCCTCTAAGCCTCCAAGCTTCATCTTCTCTCTTCGCATTTGACTGATTCTACATCTCCGGTTTCCTCTCCGGCCATTGAGGCTACTTTGACCTCTGCAACACGCGGTCAGAGAACATTATACTCGCCCAATCAACTTCAAAATGGTTGGATTTGTATGATTTACCTTGGATCTTTGACAATCTTCAACGTACAGCTTGGGGTACGTGCGAAATCAGCTTGGGCGGGGCCACCAAAGTGCAAAGGTCAGTAGTAATAGGAAGAGGATATAGAGAGATACTTCATTAGGTAAAAAACCACATCTAAACTAAAAAGGGATGAAATTGTGGCAGTCCCTGACCAGAACTTAAAGATACTTTAGAACTGGACAAGGAAGAAAAGGTGCCCCCAACATGGATAGTGGTAGCACCTAGAAAAGGTGTTGCCCCGAGAGTCTCCCTCTTTTCCAAAAAGGGGATGAGAGTGATGACTTAACTGATTTACGAGAAGTTGAAGACAGGAGCAAGGGGTATAAAGATACTCTCTAGATTAGGCAATATAGTAGAGGAGGGAATAGAGGTACGCCTAGAGTTCCAAATCTCTAAAATGATAAAAACAGCATGTTGGAATGTTAGAGGGTTTAACTCCCCTCTAAGGCAATAGGAAGTTAAGAAATATATTAGAAAAAAGAATATTGGCCTTATTAAGTCTTCTCATCAAGAAGATTTGAATACATTTGGTATAACAAAAGAGATGCATATCAGAAAGTAAATACAAAAATAGACTATACGTTCTGTAATGAACATTGGAAACTATTATCACACACTTCCAACTATATTATGAAGCTCTCATTTCTTCTAACCACTCTCGTGGAGTCTTATCCATCCAATTAAGTAACAAATTGGGCCCCTAAGACCTTCAAGTTCATGAAGGACTGGATGACACATACTAACTTCAATGATATCCTTAAGAAAACTTGAGAAGCGGTAGAAGTGGACAACCCCGTGGTTTCTTTTACTTAGAAACAGAAAAGGCTAAAAGACCCACTAAAAAATAGAATAAGAAGAAATTTGGTCAAATCACCACCGGAGTTGAACATGCTAGCTAAAGCTGGAAAAGGCTCAAGAATGGCTGGAGAAAGATCCCTTTAAAACCCAGTTCCAGACTGAAGTGAAGAACTCTATAGAAGTCTATTCTAGCCTTTTATACTTTGAAGAATCCTTCTTCAAGGAAAAGCCTAAATTTAACGGATGAAGGAAGGAGATAAAAACAATAGGTTTTTCCAAAGGTCAGTCAAAGCTCATTGTCCAAGATATAAAATACTTAGGCTTCAGAATGATGAAGAGATGATAGAAGACTATGAGCAAGTAAAGGTAATGGCCACTGATTATTTCCAGAATCTATTCATTGAAACCTCCTCAGTTAATCACCCTGCCCAAAGTTGGAATTTTAGACCCTTATCTGACGTCCAAATCCAGTCCCTTGCATCACCCATCTCTAGGAAGAAAATCAAGGAAGCTCTGTTCCCTATGAGATCTGAAAGCGTTTCAGGACCAGATGGATACACAGTTGAAATCTACAAGGCCAACTGAGTTTTACTAGGTGAAAAGTTTATAAATGCAATTGAATTCTTTTTTAAGAATGATTTCATTTACTATCATGTTAATGCCACAGCTATATCATTGATCCTCAAGCTTGATAACCCTATCAAAATGAATGAATTCATACCTATTTCTTGTTGTAATGTCACATACACATGCATCTACAAGGTCTTAGTTAACAGACTCAAACCTCTGCTACCTAGTCTTGTACATGAAACCAATTTGCCTTTGATAAAGATAGACACATTCAAATTTTCTAACGCATAAACTGGTAAAAAAATTACAAAAGAAACAGGGATCGAAAGTGTTGTGCCATAAACGTTCGCGTCATGAAGGCATTTCATACATCTTATGAGAATATTGAAGCTGATGAACTTCTCAAACAAGTATCTTAAATGGATTTGGTTGTGTATCTCTACTTCTTCATTCTCCATTAACCTGAATGGAGCTTTGATTGATAACTTTAAAACGTCAAGAGGGATCAGGCAAAGGGATCCCGTATCTCCATGTCTCTTCATCCTCATCATGGAAGGGTTTATACAATTCTTAAAAGGAAAGATTCATAACTCTCATTTCAGATTTCATCCTAAATGTGAACTTATTAGTCTTTCCTCTTTGGCTTTTGCAGATGATCTCTTCAACTTATCAAATGTTATTGAAGTCATAAAAGATACGCTTAAGGAGTATTAAGTACTCTAAGGCCTTCAACTAGACCTACAAAAGTGTGAAATTTTCACATCAGGAATCAACTCTCAGGAAAAGGATGTGACAGCTGATATATTAGGAATGAAACTGGGAAGGCTACATATTATGCATTTAGGTGTGCCACTTATTGCTGGGAAACTATCTTATGCGACTGTGGAGCACTGTTGGACAAAATCATGCTTTTATCATACTATTTGGGAAGTCAACTTAAGGTCATTTGGCTATTGGTTTTGGAAAAAATCTCTGTTTTGGGGATAAATATGCTCACTGTATTTGAAAAGTAATTGGAAATGGAGTTACTTTTTTTTGGGAATGACCCATGGCATCTATGGGGTGTCTTAAACACTAAACATCCAAAGCTCAGCAGGAAACTAAATATATCGGAAGAAACCAGAGTGTCAATAAAATTCAAACAAATGAATGGAGAATATCATACGGTAGAGGTTGAAATAATCAAGTCATCTAATTCAACCTGGCTTGCAGAAGTATATATAGAAGACAAAGAGATGATTACTGCATCCGGAAACCCAACTCTATTTTTTCTCCTAAAAATGCAATAGAAGTCCACCAAAATTTTCTTCTTAAAGTTGGCTGGTGCATAATTGTTTGGTGTATTCATCATCTTCTACGTTATGCATTCATCCGTTGGCTTGCATGTTGGAAGAGAATGAATACACATGACAAATTATTGAATTGGAGTTTCATTCATTCTAACTCATGTGTCTTGTAGGTTCTTGAAAGACCACGACCATCTGTTCTTCCAATGTCCCTACTTTGCTAAAGTGCGGAATGCAATCTTGAACCAAACTAAATGCAAAGACAGGATCTTCATATGGCAAGACATTATTAGCTAGATTACTATTTCATACTCTTGGAATTCAAAGTTTCAGAAAGACTTGGTGCATTTTCGATTCTCTACCACAGTCTACGATATATGGAGTGAAAGAAACAATACATCTATCAACAATGTGGAGAAGACTCTCAATTTATGCTCAACACATAATTAAGAGTATTAGATACTCTGCAAGCTTTTGGAGGAGCTACAAGTCCAGTAAGTTCTGGGAGCTTGCTATCAACCTGAGTATTTCAATGAAAGCGTTCCAATAAATTGGTTCTCCATTTCTGTATGGAAGGCCCGTCTGTTCCTCGTATCAATTATGTGTATCTATATTGTCTGTCTCACTATGATTGGAGAGTGGAGACTTTTGCACAAACAAAAAAACGCTTTGTGGAGTTTGTACTATTTGGATGTCAAAGTATCCAATCTCCTACTTTGTTTTGGATTTAGCCATCAACTTCCTCCAAATTTCTAGTGTCTTGTAATGCTGGTTTTTTGCCCAAAATTTCAGCTTGGGGCACTCTTCCAATACCCTTAGCACTTAGCACTGTCACACTAAAAAAATCTTCTTAAACGCATATTTCGTTGTTTACCTCCTCTCATTTCTCTGGGGACTCAGAGAATTTTTGAAGGGCAATGGTGAAGTCTTTTGGGGTTGGAATGACATGTTTTCATTCACTTTCTTATGTCCTCTTAACTTGGTTGGTTGATGGTTGATGCTTGGATGGTTGGATGGATAGTTGCTCTATTTGGAGCCAATTCTAGAGGGAGGCATCTTCCTCAGCTGGAACTTCTACTGATCTTGTAGTCAATCCTATTTTGAAGTGTGTCTGAGGACCTGACTAGATTAATGTTATTTTAAGATAAAATGGTTTTTCTTCAACTCCTAGCTTATAAATCTAATGAAATTGTGCATGCACCTGCTTTGACTATTTTGAAAACGATGCTAGGAAGACTTTCTTTTGTAAATTTTGGCTACTCCTCATCAATAGAATTTCCTGTGCTGCTTTTGTTGCCTATCTAGCTTACTCGCTAAGGATGTCTTTTGTCTTTAGTTATGTAATTTGTAAGGTGGATATGCTTGGCACTAGACTATAGAGCAAGTCATGCTTTTAGGTGAGATTTTAACTTACAAAAAAGTACTTTTGTTAGTGCTACACACCATCTTGCTTAAAAGCATTGTATCTCGTGTACCTGCTAAAGAAGTGTACATATAACAATCGTGAGTATTTATCTCACTCGCAGACAACTATTCCCATTAACCTGTCTAAGTGGGCAAGCACGGAAGCAATTACCAATTCTTTCGAACAGCATGATCTATTTCCCTAACCTTTGAGTTTTATGCATTTCTTCAGTAAATTTTGAAGTTTGTATTTGAATTTACGACTGAAAACATTTAGACAGACTATTTTATTAAAAACAAAAAAAGAAAAAAGCAACAACTCCTACCAAGCCAAAAGCAAAAGCACTTGAAGTCTAAAAAGGAGGAAGCCCATGCAAAAAGTTACCTCTTCTTTAAATAACACCGACAAGGATTCACATCCATTCACCATTTCCGCATAGAAATCGTTGATTCTCTGCCAAGGCCTTACATACATGAACTCGTAACATTCTCTGCCAGTTTGCAGGTTAAATAAAATTCAAAATCTAATAGAAGCAATGAAATAAGAATTGTATATGGACTTAATGACTATTTATATTAGCATTACACGCTGATAGGCCTCAATCAAAACAACAAAGATTTCTTTATGAATGTAATTCTACTTAGGGCGAGAATGACCACAACTGCAATCTGAATAAGCGTCCATTTCTTTTTATTCACATTGGGATAGTTCAAATACAAGGAAGAAATAACAACTACTCCTACTTTCTAGCTCACGTTCTCAACTCATGCCTAAAAAGAAGAATACTCATGGTTATCATAGTAACCACTTTTATTGAAATATTATCCACATCTAAATCTATCTAAATAATAAAACTACTTCGACCCATTTTTCTACACGCTTGCCTTCTATCCGTTGCGACCTTCTACTCGCATAACCCACGGTTGCTGATGCGCACCCTGTTAGTGTACGTGCCCTAGGCCATGATTTGGATATTTATGTTATGCATTTATTATTAATAAAAGAGGTTTTATTATCATTATTGTTGGTTAGTATGTTACACAATTTTGATATATGTCCCTGATTCATTATTGTTATGGAGATAAAATAATTTATAATCAGTATGAGTATTGATTTGATAATCATGAGATGATTATGTGTATGGTGATACGAATCAATCTCATAGATACTTGTTAGAGAACAGTGTATTGGATAGACCCATCATGAGATTGCTACATGGATTAGCGTCATAAGTAAATCTCATGATAGTCATGTTTTAATCCTTTGACTTGAGATTGTCATAGTTTCCAACATAAGGACTATTATATTTTGACATGATCAAACGTTATCCGTAACTGGATAATAATAAAGGTCATGATTGAATGTGATAGAAATTATGTAGAGGATATTGAACAATCAAGATAGAATTTGTCCCTCTCTTTTGAGAGAGATATCTTTGGGCCCCTCGATTAGTGAGACTGTGCAATGCATGGCCGTGCTCAAATGATTTGATAGTGTGATCAATATCATTTGTTTTATCAGTCTACTTAGAGATCGAGTAATCATATGTTTGAACTATATAAGTATGACGCTGACCATGACTTATGTTCAAACTAGATATCGTGTGACAAAGGGATTAATGCATGTACTATTATTAGGCTAGTTGGACTTTACTCGTATTAATTGGGTAGTTGTAATGCCTTGCTAGAGGCCAATTACGACTTGTTGGTTTAATAGAGATTTAATCAACTGCCAATTAATATGGGCCTATCGGGTCACACACAAGAATGCGTATGGCTGAGATTAATAATATTAATAATATTAATATTGGATATTAATTATTATTATTATTATTATCGTTTTTAATATTAATAATATTAATATTGGATATTAATTATTATTATTATTATTTTCGTTTTTGGTGATTATATATATATGCATTATCGGATAATAACGAGAGAATCCGTATCTGATATGGATTTTGAATATCCTGTTACAATCCGTATCTGATATGGATTTTGATTGGCATCAACTAATCCGATTATGACTCGGATTTTGATGTCTACGTATGTGTATATATATTTGTGTATCTCGTATACACTACACACACAAAAATACAGAATCATCAAAGAGAAACCCTAGAGCCGTTTTTGTGAAAAGCGAGTTCTTCAGCCGCGCCGTTTGAAGAGCTAGCACTCCGGGCGGAAGCGTTCGTGTGGATACCGACAGAGGGTGGTCGTATTTTCGCACCTCTTTCATCTGCAGATTTCGAATCTACGGAGGTAATTTTTGATTTCTGTTGTCGAATTAAACGAACAACATGGATCCTTGGTAGGAAATCGGAGATCGTTTTTTGTTTTTCCGCTGCGCGTTTTGCAGTGATCTCGTTAGATTTCCTAACACACCCTTTGTGTTATGTCCCGCAACTTTAGGCATAAAAAGAGAATAAAGAAAATAAAAAGTTATAAAATATAAATAATAGAAATAAGAAAATACTAAGTATATGATAAAAGTTAGGTTAAGTTATTTGGATTGGACAGCAAAAGTGGAATAGAAATCAAATGGTAAGTAATAAAGTTTAGCCAAAGGCAAATTTACCATAAGTGTACTTCCTATGTCTATTAGGAAGTATCTCACTACCTATATATATACATATACCTAACTAAACCAAACCCTAGCCACTCCCCCTCCAAGCAGCCCGTCCATACCTCCCTATGAAAAATTCGGCCACCAACCCTAATTGAAGAAGCAGGCCAGCACCAAATTTGAGAAGAAAGGAGCCGACACCAATTAGGAACCCTAATTCTACATACATATATATAAAAACCATATCCCAACCTATACACACCCAGAAATAAATGGCAGCATATCCCCACCCAAACAGCCCAGCTGGCCGACTTACCAAAGGAAGAAAAAAGAGATTTTGTTTCATCTACCGAAAATCCTAGGCCATAAATCGGTATAGCATTTACGGATTCAAGTAAGTACCCTACTTGTATTCGTTATGCTTTTCCGGACCGTTTATATATTTTTGGTATAAAAATAAGGATCATGCATATGTATGTGTGATTGCATAAATGGATGTATATATATGTATATGGCCGAGTGTGTATGTATGTGTATATATGGATGCAAATTTTGTATTGTATATGTATAAGGGCCGAAAATTTTATAGGTTATGTTGGTATAGGTGTTGCGTGTTTTCGAAATGCATGATTTAAGTGTTACATGACATGCGTACGTGATAAATATGCTTTATATGCTTATATATATTATTATTGTTGCACTAACCGTGCCATGAAGCGTTAAGGCTTACATCATATGTCAAACATTTGTTGTGTTTATACTATTTTCAGATGCCATGTTAAATGAACTAAACTAGTTCATTTAATAAAGTGCTTAAGGAGATGAATTTAACTAGTTCATTAAATGAAGTACTTAAGGAGATATATTTGAAGATACATATTCAGCAACAAATTTGAAATGGAAAGTGATTCTCCACACCACATATACACACACAGAGCTGCATACATAGTGTGTGTGTGTGTGTGTATCAAGCTACCATATACACATCATATTTTTGAGTATATACAGGTTCCAAGTCATACATTCCATGTCATCAAATTACCAAAAATATATCGACATGTCACAAGTCCTTAAACCGAAAATTGTCAATCGAATGACTACCGAACCGTCACCGACATGTCACAAACTTACGATACAAAGATGGCCGTCCAATATACACTCCAAATACACAACAATTTCGTGCACCACATGTCCAGTATAGCCCCAAAGTCATACCATAATTACACATATCAATTACCTATCATTTGCCTTGATTTGTTGGAAATTCAAATTAAAAAATGAACAACACATGGCGAATTCTTCATCAGCTTTTGGAGCTGAAATTACACATTATATTATGTATATTATATGTTACGTAACACATTTTGCATGTCTAAGGAATTTGAGACTAATTGGAGAAAAATCGCGTAATTGACGAAAGTCGAAAATTCGTTTTTCTACATGCCTTGAGAGGACTTTTTTTGTGACATGTATCTAGACATGTCTTACACATCTAAGACATATTAGAGTATTCTAGAAAACAATTTAAGTGATGATTGAAATTTACCATATGTGTGAAGATATTACACCATTATTTGCCAAAATTCAAAAATTGATTTTTAGCACATGTGAGCTGAGAGTTGAACGCCATTTTGAGCTTATGTGAAGCCAAGGTGAAGCTTTGTTTGGGACTATGATTGGTGGAGAATGATCCACAAATGAATGGTAACATTGATGAAGACCAAGACACACAAGAAAAGGATTCAAAATTCAAACATATGATGAAGTTTCCAGCACATGCTTCAAGTGGCCGATTTTTTACACATGTTCATCTTCAAATTCATTCCAAAAATGAGGGGCAATCATATTATAATTGATTGGCAATTAACATGTGAATTTTGAATTGTTTTCATATTTTTATGGTTAAATTTCAGGCCATATTCCTTGTGCCAAGGAGGAAAAATGAAGACCCTATCATAGAGTGACAACAAGGCGAAGACACATCGTTTGTCCAATCACATTTCGCCAAGTAAGCAAAGGTATGTCTTAAAGCTACACAAGGCATCTTCCAAGGGTATTTAAGACATTCTTCAAGGAAGAACTCAGCCATAGGGGGCGGCCACATCATCTATAAAAAGGGAGAAAGATGATCAAACAATGCAAGACTCATTTTCATATCCAAGCAAGTGGAAAGCAAGACTTCTCTTCTTCTCCTATCTTCTTCTCTTGCACATAGCCTTAAACCTATCATATATACATTCCATAATCTACATAGGCTTTGGCTTTACCACCCATACACGTCTCATTCTTGTAGAAGGTTGATCAAGGTGTGATCAAACATTCATTAGTAAAGTGGTGGTATTTTTGTTGGTTGTTTGTGTTGTTCGTTGTAAGAAGGGTGGATATTGAAGGAGTTGGTGTATAACTCCAGCCATAAAAATCTTGGTGTTCTTACTTTTAGCATTCTTACTTTTAGTTCCTGTTTTTGCATCGTTTTCATAGCCACATAGTGTAGAAAATAGGGGTTTAATGGTTTGTAGATTAATCTGATTGTGTAATTTAATATAGGCTGTAGGATTAGAAATAGAGCCGTTGGGCTCTACTGTTATAGATATTATAGCCGTTGCCTTTGCAGGTATATATGTTGCTACTTTGGCAACATTAGGGGTTAAGTTCTGAGGCTCAATCAGAATAGAAAAACACCATTTGTAAAGTTCTTCTCTCTGAGAGATTACATGTATATTGTTACTTTGAGTAAATAAGAAATCTGTGTTCTATGTTCCAAATACTTCTTCAAGAAATTCTTTATGGTATCAGAGCTTTGGCTCTTGCTTGAGCACGAAATTTGTTTTGAAACAAAGAAGAATAAGGTTGAAGAAGAAGTGCTCTGTTTGGAACGAAGAAGAAAAGGTTGAAGAAGAAGGTGAGATGTTTCACTAAAGAAAGACGAAGAAGAAATCGTATACAAAAGTGTATTTGTACGTATAAGAGTTGTGCGTACGCATACTCCCAGAAATCTGTCTTTATTTTTTGTCTAAAAGGGAGTACGAAAATTTCTGCCTAGATATCCGGTTCAAAGGAAAACGCAAGCTGTCCAATTTTTTCCCTCTCTTTACATGCACAAGTGGGGCACGTGTCGACCATTGGATAAAAATAGATACCAGCTGGTACAAAAGTGACGGGACATATGTTCCCACTTGAATTCATCTGAAATTTTGCACCTCATTTACATTTACCTGAAATTTCGAAGCAATTTACTCCTCAAATTTTCTCTGAAATTTTGCACCTCGTTTATACCGCCCAAATTTCACTGAAATTGCGAAGACATTTCACTCAAATTTCACCAACTTTTTTCTTGTTCCTTACACCAGACATCTTAAAGTTCATTTTCCATCTCTTCCATCACAGTTTTTTGTTTCTCTCCGTGTCTGTCCTTCTTCTCACCAGACATCTTAGTTTTTTTCTTCTGTTTTTGATCCCTTCTTCTCCATGGCTGAACAAAGCGAAATCACCTCTAATTCTTCTCTGGAAAAATCCACTCCATCTCCCCTTGTGGACACTGCTCCTGTCAATATTCTCAAACTCAATGGAAACAATTACCTTGCATGGAGCCGTGCTATCGAGTTGTTCATTACTGGTAAGGGAAAGAAGGACTATCTGACAGGAAAAGTGGCCATACCTACTGAAGATGACGCAAAGTTCTCAGCTTGGGAAGCTGAGAACTCAATGTTAATGTCCTGGATTCTGGGATCTATAAACCCAGATATTAGCAAAACTTTTATGCTGTATAATACTGTTGAGGAAATATGGAAGGCTACTAAGGAGATGTATTCAAAAAGGGATAACATTGCTGAACTTTATGAGCTCAAAGCTCAACTGAAAGAAATCAAACAGGGAGATCAGACGGTAGCAAAATATTACGGTAGTCTTTCACATATTTGGCAGCAGATTGACTCCTTTGAGGTATATAGGTGGAGTGGTCCTTCACACGAACAAATATATAAGGGTATTAAGGAGACTGAGAGGATTTTTAGCTTTCTTGCTGGTCTACATAAAGACCTAGATGCAGTTAGGAGTAGAATCTTGGGGACCAAGCCCCTTCCAACCATGAATGCTACTTTCTCTCAGGTTAGACAAGAGGAAAGCCGAATCAAAGTGATGATGGGATCCAATCCTGCACATGCAGCTGACTCTTCTGCCTTGAAAGCTGAAACTAAGGGTGATACTAAAACTGATTCTGACACTACATCCACTCAGTCCACAGGGATGGTGGCTAAGAGAAATGGTGGGGGTTTTCCGAACAAAAAGTTTTGTAAGTTTTGTCAGCGTCCTGGTCACCTGTATGAAGAATGTTACAGGAGACCAGGGTCTAATGTCAAACCCCCCTTTAGAAACAACCAGTTGAGAAACACAAACCAACAATGGAGGATGGAAAACAATGTATCCAAAGCTGACTCCCAGGGCTCTTGGAGGAATTTTCGAGGAAACATGACCAATACAGGACAGGGGAACAACAATACAACTCAAGGAGAGGATACGAGTCAGAAGCTATCCTCTGATCAGATTAGCGCATTAGTCAAACTCCTCAACCATCAGCTGAATGAGGAGAATATGTCTCAGATCAGAGCTACTGTTGCAAGCACATGCGTGAATGGTAAGGGTTGTCTCTGGATTATTGATTCTGGAGCAACCGATCATATGACTAACAATAAGTCTCTGTTTGATGAGTATGAACTGTTTGTGTGTCCAAAAAGGGTGAAAATTGCTAATGGACTAGGTCTACAGATAACTGGTAGAGGCAGCATATATTTGTCTGAGAATGTAGTCCTTAAAAACGTATTGCATGTTCCACAATTAGACTGTAATTTATTGTCTGTTGGTAAATTTATGACAGACAATAAATGTTTCACAGTTTTTACTCCTAATTGTTACTTCCTTCCTTTCAACTGCTTTCAGGAGAAAGCATTGAGGGAGGGAGCATTGAAGGAGAAGACTGGATGTGGTAAAACCCATGATGGGTTGTTTCTTTTGTCACATGAATCAAGATTTTTTGAAGACAGTTCTAGATTATATTCTTGTATGAACACTGTAGCTGATAAAGGTCAGAATGTTCCTAGAATAGAGGCTCAGGACTCTGATCCTGGGGCCACTAGAACTAGTCTTATTTTGCTATGGCATTCTAGGTTGGGACATCCCAACTTTGTGTACTTGAAACATCTTAAGCCAGATTTATTTAATGGTATTAATCTTGATTCATTACATTGTGAGACGTGTGTTTTGGCAAAACAGACTAGAGTGCAGTATACTCCCAAGGCTTATAAGGCAAGTAAGCCTTTTAATCTTGTACACTCTGACATATGGGGTCCCTCTAGGATTTCCAGCATGAATGGGAGTAAGTGGTTTGTTATATTTGTTGATGACCACACACGGTTGACGTGGATTTATCTTATGAAACACAAATCAGATTTCTGTAAAATATTTAAAGTGTTTGTTGCTTTGATACAGAATCAATTCGGTGAGACTATCAAGACACTAACGTCTGATAATGGCACTGAATATCTGGACTCTGAGGTAAGGACGTTTCTTTTGGATTTAGGAATACACCATCAGACATCTAATGTGTACACCCCTCGGCAAAATGGGATTGCTGAGAGAAAACACCGACACATACTTGAGGTTGCGAGGGCTATCATGTTTACTATGAATGTACCCAAATTCTTGTGGGGGGAGGCTGTCTTAACAGCAGCCTACTTAATCAACAGGATGCCTTCAAGGGTGTTGGGACATAAGACACCTAGGCAAATCCTGTTGGATATCCATCCACATACACACCTTATGTCTGAAATTCCTTTTAAAACCTTTGGTTGTACTGCATATGTCTTCTTACAACCTCACAGTCGGAGTAAACTTGATTGCAAATCTGTTAAATGTATATTTGTGGGATATTCTAACACACAAAAGGGGTATAAGTGCTACAATCCTAGTAGTAGAAAAATGTATGTATCATTGGATGTGATATTTGATGAAAGACAGCCGTATTATGAACAAAAATCTATTAGTAGGACTGAGGAACATGACTACTGGCATATAATTGATAAAGGTGTTCTAACCACTGTTGAATCCAAAGCTGCCACAGAATTACAGGTACCACTGACCCCTGTGGGAATGCTGCAAGGGTCACAAGGATCTCCTCATAATCTGGAAGAGTGCACTACAACGGATTTTACACCAAGTCTTCGAGAAAAAGGTACGAACTCACAACTTAAAGTCTATACACGGAGGCAGAGACAACTTCAAATGCTACCAACACCTCAGGAAGTACAAGTAAGTTCTCCTTCTCCTAACTTAATTGCTCACACAGCATCTACTGGGACAGTCAGCAAAGGGTATTGAGAGGAATGATGACTTACCCATTGCCCTGAGAAAAGGGACTAGATTGTGCACCAAGTTTCCTTTGTATACGAGTAATTTCTTGGGACTAACTAGTACTAAGTCATGCTCTACTAGACATCTCATTGGTAATATTTTATCATATGACAAATTGCATCCTAGGTTCAGGACTTTTACTGTCAGCCTAGATCATGACTATATTCCACTCACTATTGAACATGCTCTCAAAGACCCAAGATGGAACCTAGCTGTTAAAGATGAGATGGATGCATTACTTAAGAATAACACATGGGAACTAGTCCCAAACACTTACTCAAAGAATCCAGTTGGTTGTAAGTGGGTTTTTTCCATAAAGTATAACTCAGATGGATCAGTAAGTAGGTACAAAGCCCGTTTAGTGGCAAAAGGGTTTACTCAAGAATATGGTATTGATTATCTAGAAACATTTGCTCCGGTTGCAAAGCTGAATACTGTTAGAATAATTTTCTCTATTGCTGTGAATCTTGATTGGAAGTTATTTCAGTTAGATATCAAAAACGCGTTTCTCAACGGTGAACTAAAAGAATCAGTGTTTATGGAGGTACCTCCAGGATATAAAACGGACAAAAATGGGAATATGATTTGCAAGCTCAAAAAATCTATTTATGGGTTAAAACAATCACCTAGGGCATGGTTTGCTAGGTTTACCAAAGTATTGTTAAAATATGACTTCAAGCAGGCTCATAGTGATCACACGTTATTCATGAAAAAGGACAACAACCTGGTGACTATCTTGATAGTGTATGTGGATGACATTATACTAACTGGCAATAATGAAATAGGAATTAACAGGATCAAAAATCAGCTAGCAAAAGAGTTTGAACTAAAGGATTTAGGGCAACTTAGATATTTCCTGGGTATGGAGGTTGCAAGAAACAGTCAAAGCCTATGTATCTCTCAAAGAAAGTATGTGATTGACCTTCTTAAGGAAACAGGAATGCTGGGCTGTAAGCCAGCCATTACCCCACTGGAACCTGGTAGTTCAGCGTATAAAGGTAAAGAAAAATCATGTGATCCGAATTCTGGAGTTGACAAACTTCAGTATCAACGACTAGTAGGAAAATTAATATATTTATCTCACACCCGTCCTGATATCTGTTATGCTGTAAGTTTTGTTAGTCAGTATATGCACTCTCCTAATCCTCTTTACTTAAGTGCTGTGATGAGAATTCTTAGGTATCTAAAGGGCGTTCCAGGTCAGGGGCTGTACTTCAAGAAAACAGACAATAGATCTATTCAAGTATTTACAGATGCTGATTGGGGAGGCTCTAAAGAAGACATGAGATCAACTTCTGGATATGCCACATATTTATGGGGCAATTTAGTGACATGGAGGAGCAAGAAGCAAACTGTTGTTGCTAGAAGCAGCGCTGAGGCCGAATTAAGGGCCTTGGCACTTGGCATTTGTGAAGGGCTGTGGATCAAGAGGGTATTACTGGATCTAAGCTATCTTAAAGATACAACCATTCAAGTTCACTGTGACAATATATCTGCCATCAACATGGCAGAAAATCCCATGCATCATGACAAGTCCAAGCATGTGGAAATAGATAGGCATTTTATAAAGGAAAAAATTGAGAACGGTTCCATATCCATTCAGTATATTCCGTCTCATGAACAGGTTGCAGATATCCTCACAAAGTTAGTTACAGTTGCAGTTTTTCAGAAATTATCTTCCAAGCTCGGCTGCGTCAATATCTATGCCAAGCTTGAGGGGGAGTGTAGAAAATAGGGGTTTAATGGTTTGTAGATTAATCTGATTGTGTAATTTAATATAGGCTGTAGGATTAGAAATAGAGCCGTTGGGCTCTATTGTTATAGATAGCCGTTGCCTTTGCAGGTATATATGTTGCTACTTTGGCAACATTAGGGGTTAAGTTCTGAGGCTCAATCAGAATAGAAAAACACCATTTGTAAAGTTCTTCTCTCTGAGAGATTACATGTATATTGTTACTTTGAGTAAATAAGAAATCTGTGTTCTATGTTCCAAATACTTCTTCAAGAAATTCTTTACATAGAAAATAGCAAACGTTTTTCAAAAATCATCAAACTTTGCAGAAACATAGACAAATGTCTTAGGTTTCATATGACACAAGTTTCATTGAATTTGGATAAGTATAAGTCATCCAAAGTTCATAGTTCTGAGAATAGTGCAATCTGATTTTCAGATCTGCAAAGGTTAAGAACATCAACATGGTTGATATACTTGCCAAAAGAATTTTGAAAAACTGTTTCAACCCTTTAAAGTATATATCTTAAGGGTCATTCCATAAAATTTTCAGATCATTTAGAGTTGTCATCAAATAGGAATTAATTTTTCATTTTAAGGAACAGTTTCTTGCAGATTGACAGAGTCAAGGTAAAAACGTTTTTTCAAGCCCTTACACTTTGAATTTAAATTTGAAATTTTTATGACATATATATAACATCTGAGAGTACATTGTCACCAAATTTCACAAATTTTGGAGGTCTATAACCTGATCATTCAGTTAATCAAAAACAGGATCTAAAAACAAAATCTGTTTTCAAAAATGAGTAATTGGTAACAAAAAGTTTTATGCTATACAGGTCCGACAATGGGCAGCGGCCAAAATCTGTTTTGGGGGCAGGTACGTTTTGTATAAATTTTTATCTATATATGATACAAAGTATACGAATGTATATGTTGCGGTATATACATAGTTCATACATATATATATATATAGATATATATATATATATATATATATATATGTACTTGAACTGTGAATTTTGTGTCAAATATATACGATGGTCGAGGTATATATGGTTATGTGGATGAAGAGGGCTAAATTTGGTATATGTTATGATATAAGTTGATAAATACATGAACTATAAGTTATGATTTTATGTGGAATTGATTTGGAAATTAATATTGATTTTGGAAAATTTTGATAGTGGTGTAAATTGGGAATTTGTATGATTTGATGTTGGGAATAGGTTGGAAATTCAAAAAGGTGAATTATGATGTTTGACGCCGGCAGTCAGCGGCGATGTGTGGTCCGCCGGCGAGTGACGACGCGTGGACGGTGCGTGAAGGAGCGTGAGACGTGTATTTTTGGGGCAGTGTGTGAGGCATGAATTATGCTTGCTGCCTGAGGTGTTAGATGTGAAAAAATGTGGGTGGTATGTGTCTTGGAGGGAGAATGAGAGGTAGGAAGTAGGTTAAGTGGAGTTAGGGTTTTGGAGAGTGGGGAGGGGTTGATTCGAAGGAGTGGGGGTTTGTGGCGGCGCTGATAGGGCTATCAGTGTCGGCCAAGGGTGTTAGGGTAGGGTGACGTGAGTTGAGTAGTGGGTTGACGAAAAAATAGACCGAGAAAGGTGTGTGCATGTATATACGTGTATATGCACATGTATGGACGTGGAGATATATATGTATATAGATGCCGTGAGTGGTAGTCACTTGATAAATCGATATTTGGATATTTGTATTTGATATTTGGATACTTGTATTTGATATTTATGATTGGTATTTGATGTGATCGAGTTTGGTATCGTTGGAAAATATTGGACAGTTGAATTTGACTTGGAAAAATATTTGGCATTGAAATTGTTTTGGAAATCGAATATTTTGGAAATTGTTTTGAAATAGTGCATATTGCGAAATTCACCCTTACAAGGAAATATATCGAGTAAGCCGAGCTCATTCCTATTTTATCAAGCGCTGCGGATGTAACTACCTCGTCTAGGACAGGGTTCCTGTATGCATATTTGTTATCGACCGCTGCAGATGTAACTACCTCGTTTGGAACGGGGCTTCTGTATGCATATTTAGGTCTGAGCGTAACTACCTGGTCTGAGACAGCGTGCAAAGGCATATATTTGGCATTATAGACGTAACGACCTGGTCTGTGACAGGGTGTCTATAGTACATTGTTTATCTAGAGATCAATTCGTAAGTCTTACGAGTTAAGTCACTTGCTATGATATTTACAAAAAAAAAAAGTCACTTGCTAGGAAAGTGTTATAGACATTGCATCGAAAATCGTTTTGGATTTGATATCATACCGAGTTGGAATCGGATATTGAACATGTGCATTTGTACTGGTTTGGAAACGGATATCGTATTTGGATATGAATATCGTATCGTATCGTATCGCATCGTATTGAAAATTTGAAATTGGATTTTGGAAATCGAAATTGGATTTTGGAAATTGGCATCGTATCAATTTGAAAATTGCATCATCGGATTTCGATTGTGACTAACAATTGGTTGGTCATGGAATGATTGTATGATATGGTTGAGTTTGATGATTGATTGCTTATAAGGGTATTATGGTAATTTATTTGCGAATGAGAAACTTGATATTTTTCGATATCGTTGATTATTTATTTACACATTTTCCCCATGTATGATCTCATAATGAGTACAGGAATAAGTTGACGCCATTTTGCTTACGTGTAATTTGAATTATATCGACGCCTTGTATTTCTCTTAGCAGAATACGACATGTTAACCGCTTCGAGTACTAGAGCTCGGGACGAGTTGAGACCTATTGAACGCATCAATGCCCGCCACGTGTACTGGAATCTTGTCCTCAAGATTCAGGTGGAGGAACTTGTCACGCAACTCCTTAGAATTTTCCCATGTCGCATCTTCATTGGTAACTTCTTCCATTTGACTAGGCATTCTTCAACGATTTCGGACCCTTTTTTGACCCAGCGCATCCCCAAAACAGCTTCTGGTTCCAAAACCAGCTCGTTATCGCCCGGAATGGGTGCAACTCTGCGCTGGCCACCACAACTTCCACGAGCTTCTTCTTAAGGAGTGAAACGTGGAAGACCGGATGTATACGAGACCCTTCTGGTAGCTGTAATTTATAAGCTACCTTCCCAATTCTCTCTGTAATTTGATAAGGCCCATAGAAGCGGCTGGCTAGCTTTTGACAAGCCAGCTTGAATAGAAATTTGCTAGCGATACGGATGTAGTTTCAAAAACACCATGTCTCCTACCTCATACCCCATATCGTGCCGCTTTAAATTCATTTGTTGCTTCATCCGATTGTTGGCAGCATGTAAGTTATACTTCAGTTCCTTGAGTACTTCGTCGCGGGAGGCCAAGTTGCGATCCACTTCGTATACTGAGCTCATGCCATCAGCATAACGAGGAATAGCAGGAGGGGTTCGTCCATATAGAGCTTAGAAGCGGGACATCCTTAGAGAGGCGTGGTATGCGTGTTGTGCCAAAGTTCAGCCCACGACAGGAAATAATGCCATTTGCGGGGTCGTTGCAACGTAAAACACCAAAGATACTGTTCAAGGAAACGATTTACCACTTCAGACTGTCCATCCATTTGCGGATGGTAAGCGGAGCTCATTTTCAATTGGGCTCCTGACAGTTTAAAAATTTCTGCCAAAAACGGCTGATGAAAAACCAACACAAACTTGCGAAGATAAGGCTGAAAATTTTCATCAATGCTTGAAACGTCGAAGGAGCATTATACAGACCAAACAGCATGACTAAATATTCGTATAGGCCATTATGGGTGCGAAATGCAGTTTTGTAGATATCAGAGGCATGTGCTCTTACCAGGTGATACCCAGTTTAGTGAAGTAAGCAGCACACTGAAACTCGTCGAGCATATCATCGACGGTAGGAATTGGGAATCTATCCTTAACGGTTGCCACATTGAGAACTCTGTAATCGGTGCAAAAACGCCATGACCCATCTTTCTTTTTTCACCAACAAAACAGGAGAGGAAAAAGGGCTAGTGCTGAGTCGTATGAACCCCAACTTTAACATGTCGCAAACCTGTTTTTCAATTTCCGCTTTTTGGAAATCGACGTACCTTAATGGTCTCACATTGACAGGCTCGATCCCTTTCTTCAAGACGATGTGGTGGTTATTTCTCTTGGGGTGGTAATTGCATCAGCTCTCGAAACAGATCTACAAATTTTTCCAACAATGATCTCATACCGGGTTGGTCAATGGATGGCGTTTGCTCGGTATTAGTTGGAAGGCAGATGGCGAAGACGGCTCCTTCCTGTTGTAAATCTTTAGAGATGGACTTCGATGTCGCTGCTTGGATGGATTGAGAATCAACCCCTTGCAACTTGTGTGTTTGATCATTTCAATGGAATTCCATAGTCAATTCTTTCCAGTTACAAACGACCGTCCCTAGCTGCTTCAACCGATGGACTCCTAAGACCAAATCCAACCCATTTAGTGGTAAAGTATAAAGAATGATGAGGACGATACATTGGATTAACACCGGCACACCCTCAAACCTTTCCTGGCATCTTAGGGGGATTCTGTTTGCCACCTTAACGTTGAAAGATTCTGTGGGGACTACTGGCAATCTGAGCATGTTGGCGACTTTTGCACTCATGAAATTGTGGGTGGACCCACTGTAAATGACCACAACCACCTCATGGTGCCCAAGTCTTGCATATACTCGCATGGTTCGGTGTACTAACCATCCTGAGAGGGCATGTAGGGATATCTCGGGCTGGATATCTTCTTGGACCCTGGCCCCGTCTTCATCGGAACTGTCCGCGACCTTCTAATATAAGTAGTTCCAACCTGCGACACTTGTGACCTGGAGTAAATTTTCTGTCACAGTTGATAGAAGGCCTATGTGCCCTTTTTCTTTGCATCTCTTCCAAAGTCAGTCTCTTGGTTGGTGGAGTGGTTTTAGGTGGCTCCCAGGCTGATGATTCAGAGAGTGCCATATTGAAAAGGCGAGCCATTTTCGTTGCTGCATTAACTGTTCGTCCATCATCCTTGCCAAACTGATCGCCTCTTTCAATATCTTGGGTTTGAACATTTTGATGTCATCAGCAATTTCTGCTTTAAGGCCTCCCATGTATGTTCCCACCAGCGCCTTGTGCGTCCATCCTTGTACTTGATTCCCCAGCCATTCGAACTCATTTTGGTAATCACATAAGGAGCCCACTTGTTTAACTCGGGACAAGGCTTTATCGAAGTCCTCACATTCTATAGGACCAAATCTGGCCCATAATTCTTCTTGGAAGACTGCGCACATAACGACCTTGTTTTCCTTCTTCAAAGCTCTTCGCAACCATATCCACCATTGATTAGCTTCCCCTTCAAAATGGTATGAAGCCAAGGACACCTTGTACGCTTCAGAGGTGTTTTGGTATTCAAAGAATTGCTTCACTCGTGTCAACCACTCCGTTGGGTAGTCCCCGGAAAATTTAGGGAAATCCGGCTTAGATAGCTTGGACGAAAACATCGGTCGTCCTCCTTCCTCATGCTCTCATAGCTCCTCTCTAGTGGTGGGGTGGCGTCGGTTACGATCATTAGAATTGGTGTTTAATGCTTTATTGGATGAGATGAGTGTTTCGAATAATCTGAGGATGGTATCCTCCATTTGATGCAGTTTGTCGGCGAGGCCAATTTCCATATGACTTAAGTTATCCTAGAGTTCTCCAAGACAAGCTTCCAAGTTCTCGATTCGTTCTTTGTTAGTAGCCACAGCAACCTGGCTCTGATATCAACGATAGATCCCAATCAAAGCAACAAAGATTTCTTTGTGGATGTAATTCTACTTAAGGCGAGAATAACGACAATTGCAATCGGAATAAGCGTCCGTTTCTTTTTTATTCACATTGGAAGAATTTAAATACAAGGAATAAATAACTGCTACTCCTACTTTCTAACTCACGTTCTCAACTCATGTCTAAAAAGAAGATACTCATGGTTATCACAGTAACCACTTTTATTGAAATATTATCTACAATCTAAATCTATCTAAATAATAAAACTATTTTGACCCATTCTTCTGCACGCTTGCCTTCTACCCTTTGCAACCTTCACTCGCATGACCCACGGTTGCTGATGATGCGCACCCTTTGAGACCTTTTGGGCGCATCACAAACCAAGGTCTTCTATTGGTGGGGAAGAAAGAAAAAGAAAAGCTTGCATCGACAAGTCACTTGACCTTTTATATAAGAATGAAATTGAATCTAAGTATAACCACAACCCAAGTATGAAGGACAAAAATTCAAAATGATTTTTGCCCCAGCGGGGGGAGGGGGGTTGCAGGAGCGAAATTAAGATTAAAAAAAGTTGGGTTAACTTGTACACTCCAGATAATAAATGTATTATCCTGCTTTGTCATTAGCACCATTATCCATTTTGAGAGTGCCATAAGATTAAAATTCAACCCGTATGCGTTACAGAATACGTAAACGATAGGCGTTTGTCGAGCCAAAAAAAGGACAAAACTGAGCAAACTGACTTCACAATCACATCAGCAAGGAACTATGTAAATCATAAGCCAGCAGCGAAATATATATATGTGTGTGTGTGTACGTATATGCGTGTATATATACATATATACATACATGTATATACACACACATATGTATCGAGCAAGCTCAATAGCAGAATCATGGAAAAGACCCAACAAGACATGGAGATAAGATCCAGGGAAAGGGAGCTAATGGATGATAAATTTACTTGGCGGTCCATCTAGCGAACTTGCAGGCATGACTGTGATTATAGTGAGAATAAACCTTGTCTGTCTGTCCAGGTAGAATATCCATTGCGATTCTCAGAGACTGTTGCGGGCAAATTATCATTCGCCGATCTTCCTCTCAGCCGCCACGAGGTTGGAAGCGCGGATAACATAGGAGGTTTCTAGGAAAAATTTGTGTCAAGGCCGCTCAGGTTTGAATATTATTTTTTTTATAATGAGGCGTAAGTACCGTTTGGTTGACAAGTGTCAGAATCAAGAAATAAATATAAAAGAATCGATAATTATTCTTTGTTTTTGTTTGAAGGGTATAGGAAATAAAACTCATTCTTTCTTTCGGACGGGCTGACGTCACTGCGCACATTCAGATGAACCACGTACGCAATTTTATCTTATCTAAGAGGTTGTTTCTGCGCGTCGAACATATGAGGTCACAGAGGAATAACTTTACCAATTATATGTTAGGTCATATACGAAATTGACATTCTGTACAGCACAAGGATGAGCAGAGCTCAGCACCGGAAGAGCTGAACTCAGCACAAGAAGAGCTGAGCTAAGCAGCTCAACACAGGATGAGTTGAGGTCAACACAGGAAGAGCTGAGCTCAACACAGGAAGAGTTGAGCTCAACGTAGGAAGAGCTGAGCTCAAAACAGGGAAGAGCTCAACACATGGAAGAGCTCAACACATAGATGAGCTCAACACAGGGAAGAGCTCAACACAGAGATGAGCTCAACATGCAAACCGAGCGAGTCCAGGACTCTGTCCTTAAGGCAAATTACTCCGGTATACTGTGTTATGGCCCGCACCTTCTAGGACTTCATTAAATGAGGGAAGAAATTTTAAGAAAGTAAGAATCAATTAAATTTAGATTAAATTTTAAAATTTAAGAATTAAAGAAAAAGGATTTAAGTAAAATACAATTTAGAAATTCCAGTTTTGCCCTTCCCCATAATAAAAGTGGAAAAGAACGTCATTACTCCCTATCCTTTTCAGAAAAACGTCGACTCCTCCTCCCTCCCCATCCATAGTCGACTTCTACAAGCCCTAGGTGAGGAAGACAGCCTCCAGGAACCGATCCAACCTCCGTTCTTTTTCAATCCGATTGTCAGTAATCAAAGGCAAGTAACTTTCTTATAAGTTCCTACGATTTGTGAAGGAAAAGGCCTTACTTTTGTATCAAAATTGGATCACCATGCAGTAATATACCCTTGTTTATCTATATGTGAATTCTGCGCAATCTCTGTGTTTAGATTGTTGTTTTGGCCATTCTATGTTAAAAGTCTAGTTTGAAGTTGGTGAGTATATGAATTCCTGCAAATCCTTATCCCTTGAATCCCTTTTGCTGCAATTTTACTGCTTGTTAGGGTTTGAGGGTGAAAGGTGAGATCTTTGGGTTCGTAGGGTTGAAATCCTTGAGTTCTAGGCTTGAATCTTTAGCACGTATGTGTGTAGTGTTCAATTTGTAGTTTAAGCATGAGATGATAGCAGGGATTAGGCCTGGATTGATTGGGATGGAGTTTGGGAACGGTTGAATGATTGGGTTCTGCAGATTTTCTGCAGAAATCGCGAAGTTTTTCTGGAAATCGAGGACATCGATCGATCAATGTCATCGAATGATGTACATCGATCGATTAATGTAGGTAGAATGAGAGACTGATGTAAGACAAAAAGTTTCTGACGGACTTCGATCAATCGATGTTAGGGTATGAAGTCACTTCGATCGATCGATGTAGGCAGAAGGATCGACTGATGTAAGACATAAAGATTCTGACGGACTTCTATCGATCGATGTTATGGGATGAAGTCACATCAATCGATCGATGTCAGGGTATGATGTCAACAACTTTCTTGGGAAAATAGAAGAAGAATAGGGAAGCTAGAGGACCAATTGGGTGACATTAGAGGCTCCTTATGACTTGATTGAGGTCAGTGTAAGTCTTGGAAACGTGTTTTAAGATGGTGAATCAACGTTAAAGATTTCACGAAGTATTCGAACTAGACTTCAGTGTGGATGGTCTGAGGGGCTAGGAATGAATGCTTGAGGTTTCAGTAAGGTTCAAATGGAGCGTGTGAGATTGTCTAGTTCGTCCTTTATGTTCCTAATATAAATGTTTATGTTGAGGTAAGCCTGAGCATGTAGAGATATGCTTGAATGTGTGAATGTGATGAGCCTCGAGTGATTGAAAGACATGTGGAATGTGCATCTTTGCATCATGGCACTCGCATCTGCATTATGTTCGGATAAGAGCTGTGCTTTGGCACGGGGTATAAAGTTAAGCTGTGATGTGCTACAGGGTATAAAGGCAAGCTGTAGCCATCACAGAGTATAAAGTGAGCTGTAATGTGACACGGGGTATAAAGACAAGTTGTGGATCATTACACGGTATAAAGTTAAGATGTGATGTGTCACAGGGCATAAAGACAATCTGTGGTCCATCACAGGGTATAAAGTTATATGACCGGGCATTGTGACATGCATTACACTGTTTTGAAAAGTATTGCACAAGCATTTGCGACTGTGTAGTGTAGAGCATGATTTGAAATGGCACGCATCATATGTTTGTTCTGGTATGATTGTTGTGTAAGTGATTCGTTGTTTACTTGTGTATTACTTGTTTCTTTTCTTGTGTTGTGCAAATAAATCAGGACTTTCGAACAACTCAGGACATGTGCCCCTATTCCCCTTGGTATTGATATTCACTCATGTCATGCCATGTGATGATCCTGTATGTCTTATAAACGGGTTATTTGCTAGCGTTTTTGCTAAGGGTTCTACCCCGTTGTTTTGCAGATGAGCCCGAGTATGATATGATTTTCATTGAGGACGATGGCGAGTGGGCTAAGTGGGATGCTTAGAGCATATCTTGGGGATTGTTGTTGTCATACCCCGTATTTTACCGCATCCGACGCTAAATAATTAAGAGAAACTTAAAATACGATGTTAATAATTGTATAGATTAATGAGGCTTAGTTAGATAAAATATAGGTGAGAAAATAATCAAAAAGCTGAAATTAAGAAAAGTGGGCTAAAATACCAAAAATGCCCTCACCACTTAAATGATGGGGAGTTACAACATTTAGTATAACTCCCCATGAGAGAGAGGAGTTCGGCGCCAGTTACAAGGAAAAAGAGGAAGAGAAGGAACGGCTGAGAGAAAGGAGGAGAAAGGAAGAGAAAAGAGAAAGAAGAAGTGGAGAAGAAGAAGATGAAAGAGTGGCCAACCTAGATTTAATCCTTCTCGCGATTCTACCACACATTCGTAAGACTACTTAGAAGCAAAGGCAAGTAATCTTTCTATACGCTTTACGCAAATTTTGTTACCTTAGGCCCTATGTTCTTACAAAGTGAAAACTTGGATCACACATTAGTAGTTTTGGTTTGTTTATGTTAAATGCTTTACTATATGTAATTGTTGTTGTTAGTTGTGTAAAGTCATGTTCTTTGGGCCAAATTTCTGAGAATAGCTATGTGGTGCTTTGTTGTTTGTCAAGCATGCCCATGAAAGTGTATTCTTGATGTGTTTATTGTCTTGTTATATTCTTGTGTTGGTTGTCTACACCTTAGATGTTTGAGAGGATTTGCAGAGAATTGAAGGATGAATGATGGCATTGTTATAGACTTGTTGTGTTGGGAAGGTTGAAGATATCTATTGAAGGTTGTGAATGATAGAGGGTTAAGAGTGGATATTACTAGACATGTCTAAGATTCAATTCATGGTAGCTGTGTGTTAAGCATGATGAATTTAGATGGTAAGATGGATCTTGAGGTGTTTAACATGGAAGGGGTGAAGAAGAAACGTGTTGGAGAGAAGTTACTGCAGAAAAACTGCAGTTCTGAACCGTCAGAACACTTCGAACACCTACATTAGGCGCTTCAAGTCACATTAGGCGCCTAATGTAGGCGTTCAATGTGTCCAGAGCATTCCTCGTACACTTCGAACAGCTACATTAGGCGCTTCATGTCACATTAGGCGCTTCATGTAGGCGTTCGATGTATACGGCACATCCCCGAACACTTCGAACGCCTAGAATAGGCGCCCCATGTCCCCTTTAGGCGCCTCATGTGGCGTTCCAAGTATACTGGAAGTCTTTTTGACCCTTTAGGCGCCCTATGTATGTGTAGTAACTCTATACACTTCTTTTGAACATAAATGCAAGGGTATTTGAGGTGTAATTAAGGAATAGATGGTAAGTTTGACTAAGTAAGAATAAGATTGAATCCCAAGTGAATTAGTGAGACGAACGGACTTGGAAAGATACAAACAGGGAGTGTTTGAGGTGCAAGACCGTATACTTGATATGTAAGATGTGTGTGAGATACCTTTATTCTCTTCCGTTGCTCATAAATTACAAGTGTTTTGAAAGTGTGCTTGAGTTGTAAACATTAAGTGTGAATGAGTAGGGTTAAGTATGAATTCGAAGTGGATTCGCGATACGAAAGGGCATGAAGTGGTATGAATGAGGTGTATTTGAGTTGTAAACATTAAGTGTGAATGGGTAAAGTTAGGTATGAACCAAAGTGAGTTAGCAATATGAAAGGGCACAAAATGGTACGAAAAGGGTGTGTTTGAGGAAGTATGAACGAGCAAGGTTAAGTGTGAACTCGAGATGATTTTGTAATACGAAAGGACATGAAATGGTACGAGCAGGATGTGATAGAGGTTCAGGACTTTGTACTTGATATGTAAAGTGTGTGTGCATGTTTACACGGTTGATATGAAGTTACATGAGCATTCTGCATCATGACATGAACACTTTGCATTTCGACATGAGTTTTGGTTTGCGAAAAGAATACGAGTTTGAAAAGAAGATTAAAGTTTTCGAAAAGCAACTATGGCTGTTGGTTGATCGCAGGGTATAAAAGTCACGCCTGCGAAAGCAGGGTATAAAAGCATGATCTGTGAATCAACAGCAGGGTATAAAGTATTTTATAGGGCCGTGGACCTATCAGCGCGGAAAATAAAGTTATTTTGTGGGGCCGTGGACCTATCAGCACGGATATATGATATATGTAATGGGGCCGTGGACCTTTCAGCACGGGGTATAAAGTTATATGTAATGGGGCCGTGGACCTTTCAGCACGGGGTATAAAGTTATATGTTATGGGGCCGTGGACCTTTCAGCACGGGGTATAAAGTTATATGTTATGGAGCCGTGGACCTTTCAACACGAGGTATAGAGTTCTGTTGGCTGTGGACTGATCACCCACAGGGTATAAAGTTCTGCTACGCGAAGAATATGATAAGAAGTATTATGAAAAGTTTTGTGAAATGACACGCATGACATGTTTACGAAAGAAGACATATGCATGAGATTTGTGTGTGGTTTGAAGAAGTAAATGCATCATGATACACGAAGCATAAGATTTGACATGCAAGAGTGATATTCGCTTATGTTCTGTTTATATAGTACGTTTTGTTCAATATGTGTTGGTTTCACTTTGTGTATCATTTACGTGACCTATTTGGTTTGATGAGTCATTATAAAGATGCTATTTGTCAACCCGAGCACCTTATTTTGGGCATTGATTTACGTACTGGTGACTCGTCGTGTGTGATCCCGTAAGGTGTATAGACGGGTTACTTGCTAGCGATGTTTTCGCTAAGAACAATTACTCTATCTGCTTTTCAGGTGAACCAAAGTACAAGATGATTTTTGTAGAAGATAACGGCGAATGGGCTTATTAGTAGGATGATGGTCACTAAAGAGGATATGCTGACAGGCTTTATCTTTTAGTTGAAGGATTTGTTGTTAAAGCTTTGTATTGAAGGATACTTTAGACACTCTCCCTGACACGTTTTATTCCGCTGTGTTTCATTTGGGATATCATTGTTATTGAAGTTTTTAATTCTACGATGTTTCCGCTGATTTATCTTACGTCATGGATGACGCGTGCTTGATCTGCTTTGACGCTTCGTAGTTCTCGTAGTAGGCTACGGCGGGTGCACTGGTACCGATGTCTAGTATCGGGCTGGGGCGCTACAGGTGGTATCAGAGCCTAGGCTCGGAAACTTAGGTTCATGATCTTATAGCAAATTAAGATGTGATTTTCCTTAAGTTTGACCCTTAGGTATAAGAATTTTTATAATAATTTAAATTTCAGACCCCACTGATCTCTTGGACACAATTGTGTGATGCCTTTCTGAAGTGTTACGTGCCTGAGGCAGCAATCTTAGACAAGATAAGGCGTTCGACAGGCTGAAATAGGGTCGGATGACAGGGTCGGAGTATGCCGACCATTTTCATGCTTTGAGTAAACTCGTTCATGCGATTATGTCTGATAATTGCTTAAAGATGACAAAGTTTGAGCGAGGTTTAGATTCGAGAATTCAGTCGGCAATCGTAAATGCGGAGATGAGAACCTACGAAGACATGCTGGACACGTACTTTCACGTTAAGAGGGATTTCTGTAGAATAGCTGCAAGAGAGGCCGGTGCAAGATACTCTGACAGAGATAAGAGGCCAAGGGAGGAGATTGGATTTGGTGACAGGCCTGGACGTTGGGTTAAGATTCATAAAAGAGGCCCAGTTGGGAAGCTTTCAGAGACCCTCGCCACAGAGTCCAATTATACACCAGGCTGTAGGAGTTGCCGCATTGTAATAAGAGCCATGACAGTGAATGTGGGAAGGTGGCAGGAGTATGTTATTGATGCGAACAGGTGGGCAACCTTATTAGGGATTGCCCAGAGATAAAGAAGAATGCTCCGGGAGAAGCGGCTCAGCGGCCGAAGGCAAAGCCGAGGATGAATGTCCGCGTCAATTTCATGACTGACACGGATATTTAGGAAGTCATTGACGTGGTATGAGGTACAATTTTAGTGAATAAGATATTAGCCAATGTACTTTTCAATAGCGGCATGAACCACTCTTTCATGGCAAAGGGATTCGTTAAGCGCATTTGTGGTTCACCAGAATAGTTAGAGACTCCGTACCGTTTCTAAGCGTCGAGATCAAATTAAGATCTCACACCAACATTGACTGTCGATTAAAACAAGTGACAGTTAAGAATTCTGAGATGGAAGATATAACCTTCCAAGGTGATTGCCGTTGATTCGAAGAAAGTTGGAAAGTTAGCACTGAGTGGTCTAACCCCATGGTTACTGAAGTGCGGAGTTTCTTGGGTCTAGCTAGTTATTACGAGAAGTTTTTCGAGGGACTTTTGACAATAGCGAAGCCCCTCAGTTGGCTTACTCAAAAGAAATCCAAGTTTGAGAGGACGGCGGAATGCGAGAAAAGATTCACAAAGTTTAAGAAGAGATTAACCACATCTTCATTATTGGCTCAACCCTCCTGTACAGAAGGGTTTGTGATCTATAGTGATGCGTCAAAAAATGGCCTAGGTACGTCAACTGTAGCATAAGTTATGATTTTCCATCCAAATCGAGTTTAGGTTAATACTTCACGTGTAGGTTGTGTTTTGATGTAACATGGGCGAGTTATCGCATATGCTACGAGGCAACTAAAATCTTATGAACAGAATTATCCGACATATGATCTTGATTTTGCAGAAGTTGTGTTCGCCCTGAAGATTTGGCGGCACTTTTTATATGGAAAAAAGTGTACTATGTTTACTGATCGTAAGAGCCTAAAGTATATGTTCTTCCGGAAGGAGTTGAACATGGAACAGCGGCGATGGTCGGAAATGCTAAAGGACTACGACTTGACCATTAATTACCATCTGGGAAAAAGCTAATAAAGTGGCTGATGCACTAAACAGGAAGTCTAACCATGTGCGACAATCACCATTGGAGAGAGAAATTGAATAATTGGTCTAGATTCGATTGACTCTAAGGTGAATATTTTGATAGCATTGACCATCACATCGAGTCTGATTGATCGGACAGAAGAGGCTCAGAAGAATGATAAGACTTTGGGTGTTATTGATGAGAAACTGAGGTATGGTCAGGTTGATGGATTTCAGGTTAATGATGACGGGGGCCTATGGTTTAGTGGGTGACTATGTGTTCCTGAGGTGGATGAATTCAGATAGAAATTTTGTAGGAGGCTCACAGTTCGAATGTTATTGATACATCCCGGTAGCACCAAGAGGTACAGAGATCTCTGACAATATTATTGATCGTGTAAGATGAAGAGGCTTATTGTAGAGTTCATTGAGAGAAGTCTGGTATGTCTGCAAGTTGAGACTGAACACCAGCAACTTGGTGGATTAGTGATGCCGTTGGAGCTTCCAGAGATGAGATAGGAACTTATTACGAGGGACTTTGTGGTTGGTTTACCGAAAATAAGAGGTGGATATAACATGATTTTGGTGATTGTGAATAGGTCAACCAAGGCTGCACGTTTTCTATCGGTCTCGAGGGAAGTATCTCTCGATAAGTTGGTAAATTTGGATGTGGACAACATTGTTAGCCTGCACAGTGTTCCCATGAGCATAGTGTCTGACCAAGATCCATGGTTTACTTCCAAGTTCTGGACAACATTTTAGGAAACCATGGGCACGGACTTAAGGTTAAGCACAGCATATCATCCCCGAACTGATGGACAGTCTGAGCGAACTATTCAGACCCTAGAAGACATGCTGAGGGCTTGTATCCTAGACTTCTAAGGAAGTTGGGACGGAATGGTTAAATTAATGGTGTTCTCGTATAATAACAGTCATCATAGTGCAAGTGATATGGCTCTTTTCGAAGCGTTGTATGGAAGGAAGTGTAGGTTCCCAGTTTATTGGGATGAAGTTGGCGTGAGGATCATCACTGGACCTGAGTTACTTGAGAAGACACTAGAAAAGGTGAAGATCATACGAGAAAGACTCAAGACGGCTCAGGATCGTAATAAAAGTTGGGCGGTTTCCAAGCGACAGCCTTTGGAATTTAATGTAGGTGAAAAGGTTTATTTGAAAGTATCACCTGCGAAGGACATTATGAGGTTTAGAGTGAAAGGCAAGCGAAGCCCCTGTTTTATTGGTCCTTACGAGATACTTGAGAAAGTGGGAGATTTGGCATTACTTTCGGTATTGGTTCAAGCCCACAACGTATTTCGCGTATCACAGTTAAGAAAGTACATGATGGATCCAAGCCATGTGCTCGAAGCATAACCTTTGGACCTCAACAGCGACGTTACTCAAGAAGGGATACTCATGAAGATCGTAGATCGAAAGGACTAATTGTGGAGAAAGCGGGTGATCCCTTATGTGAAGGTCCAGTGGAGCAATCACATGGAACGGAAAGTTACTTGGAAACTTGAAGAGCGGATGCAGGAAAAGTATCCTCAACTCTTCAATTAAGGTACGCAAGTTTCGAGGACGAAACTTTTTGTAAGGGGGTGGAATGTCATACCCCGTATTTTACCTCATCCGACGCTAAATAATTAAGAGAAACTTAAAATACGATGTTAATAGTTGTATAGATTAATGAGGCTTAGTTAGATAAAATATAGGTGAGAAAATAATCAAAAAGCTGAAATTAAGAAAAGTAGGCTAAAATACCAAAAATGCCCTCACCACTTAAATGATGGGGAGTTACAACATTTAGTATAACTCCCCATGAGAGAGAGGAGTTGGGCGCCAGTTACAAGGAAAAAGAGGAAGAGAAGGAACGGTTGAGAGAAAGGAGGAGAAAGGAAGAGAAAAGAGAAAGAAGAAGTGGAGAAGAAGAAGAAGAAAGAGTGGCCAACCTAGATTTAATCCTTCTCGCGATTCTACCAAACACTCGTAAGACTACTTAGAAGCAAAGACAAGTAATCTTTTTATACGCTTCACGCAAATTTTGTTACCTTAGGCCCTATGTTCGTACAAAGAGAAAACTTGGATCACACATTAGTAGTTTTGGTTTGTTTATGTTAAATGCTTTACTATATGTAATTGTTGTTGTTAGTTGTGTAAAGTCATGTTCTTTGGGCCAAATTTCTGAGAATAGCTATGTGGTGCTTTGTTGTTTGTCAAGCATGCCCATGAAAGTGTATTCTTGATGTGTTTATTGTCTTGTTATATTCTTGTGTTGGTTGTCTACACCTTAGATGTTTGAGAGGATTTGCAGAGAATTGAAGGATGAATGATGGCATTGTTATAGACTTGTTATGTTGGGAAGGTTGAAGATTTCTATTGAAGGTTGTAAATGATAGAGGGTTAAGAGTGGATATTACTAGACATGTCTAAGATTCAATTCATGTTAGCTGTGTGTTATGCATGATGAATTTTAGATGGTAAGATGGATCTTGAGGTGTTTAACATGGAAGGGGTGAAGAAGAAAGGTGTTGGAGAGAAGTTACTGCAGAAAAACTGCAGTTTTGAACCGTCAGAACACTTCGAACACCTACATTAGGCGCTTCAAGTCACATTAGGCGCCTAATGTAGGCGTTCAATGTGTCCAGAGCATTCCTCGTACACTTCGAACAGCTACATTAGGCGCTTCATGTCACATTAGGCGCTTCATGTAGGCGTTCGATGTATACGGCACATCCCCGAACACTTCGAACGCCTAGAATAGGCGCCCCATGTCCCCTTTAGGCGCCTCATGTGGCGTTCCAAGTATACTGGAAGTCTTTTTGACCCTTTAGGCGCCCTATGTATGTGTAGTAACTCTATACACTTCTTTTGAACATAAATGCAAGGGTATTTGAGGTGTAATTAAGGAATAGATGGTAAGTTTGACTAAGTAAGAATAAGATTGAATCCCAAGTGAATTAGTGAGACGAACGGACTTGGAAAGATACAAACAGGGAGTGTTTGAGGTGCAAGACCGTATACTTGATATGTAAGATGTGTGTGAGATACCTTTATTCTCTTCCGTTGCTCATAAATTACAAGTGTTTTGAAAGTGTGCTTGAGTTGTAAACATTAAGTGTGAATGAGTAGGGTTAAGTATGAATTCGAAGTGGATTCGCGATACGAAAGGGCATGAAGTGGTATGAATGAGGTGTATTTGAGTTGTAAACATTAAGTGTGAATGGGTAAAGTTAGGTATGAACCAAAGTGAGTTAGCAATATGAAAGGGCACAAAATGGTACGAAAAGGGTGTGTTTGAGGAAGTATGAACGAGCAAGGTTAAGTGTGAACTCGAGATGATTTTGTAATACGAAAGGACATGAAATGGTACGAGCAGGATGTGTTAGAGGTTCAGGACTTTGTACTTGATATGTAAAGTGTGTGTGCATGTTTACACGGTTGATATGAAGTTACATGAGCATTCTGCATCATGACATGAACACTTTGCATTTCGACATGAGTTTCGGTTTGCGAAAAGAATACGAGTTTGAAAAGAAGATTAAAGTTTTCGAAAAGCAACTATGGCTGCTGGTTGATCGCAGGGTATAAAAGTCACGCCTGCGAAAGCAGGGTATAAAAGCATGATCTGTGAATCAACAGCAGGGTATAAAGTATTTTATAGGGCCGTGGACCTATCAGCGCGGAAAATAAAGTTATTTTGTGGGGCCGTGGACCTATCAGCACGGATATATGATATATGTAATGGGGCCGTGGACATATCAGCACGGATATATGATATATGTAATGGGGCCGTGGACCTTTCAGCACGGGGTATAAAGTTATATGTTATGGGGCCGTGGACCTTTCAGCACGGTGTATAAAGTTCTGTTTGCTGTGGACTGATCACCCACAGGGTATAAAGTTCTGCTACGCGAAGAATATGATAAGAAGTATTATGAAAAGTTTTGTGAAATGACACGCATGACATGTTTACGAAAGAAGACATATGCATGAGATTTGTGTGTGGTTTGAAGAAGTACATGCATCATGATACACGAAGCATAAGATTTGACATGCAAGAGTGATATTCGCTTATGTTCTGTTTATATAGTACGCTTTGTTCAATATGTGTTGGTTTCACTTTGTGTATCATTTACGTGACCTATTTGGTTTGATGAGTCGTTATAAAGATGCTATTTGTCAACCCGAGCACCTTATTTTGGACATTGATTTACGTACTGGTGACTCGTCGTGTGTGATCCCGTAAGGTGTATAGACGGGTTACTTGCTAGCGATGTTTTCGCTAAGAACAATTACTCTATCTGCTTTTCAGGTGAACCAAAGTACAAGATGATTTTTGTAGAAGATAACGGCGAATGGGCTTATTAGTAGGATGATGGTCACTAAAGAGGGTATGCTTACAGTCTTTATCTTTTAGTTGAAGGATTTGCTGTTAAAGCTTTGTATTGAAGGATACTTTAGACACTCTCCCTGACAAGTTTTATTCCGCTGTGTTTCATTTGGGATATCATTGTTATTGAAGTTTTTAATTCTACGACGTTTCCGCTGATTTATCTTACGTCATGGATGACGCGTGCTTGATCTGCTTTGACGCTTCGTAGTTCTCGTAGTAGGCTACGACGGGTGCACTGGTACCGATGTCTAGTATCGGGCTGGGGCGCTACAGTTGTTGACTGCTTCTTATTACTTTAACTTTCTTTCATTCGGCTGAGGATTAGATGGCTGCGTCCATAAACAACTTTATTTACCTATGCTTTTGGTGGTATAGATTCAATTGATTCAGATTTAAATTTTCATGTGTTTCCGCATCTATTTCTCTTACGTCAGTGATGATGTGTATGTGAGAGTAGTGACGTCTGGTAGTCCTCTTAGTAGTCTACGACGGGTGCACCGGTTCGGGTCCGCTGGCCGGGCCGGGGCGCTACAGGTGGTATCAGAGCTTAGGCTTCAGATCTACCTCGGAGACCTAGGTTTATGTCATATAAAGTCCTAAGCTATGATTTTGACCTTAAGTTGATGCATAGGTCTAAGTATTTGATCTTAGATATAAGATGGATTGGGTTGGGTGTGTGCAGGTGCGATACAACTTAATTATGACTATATAAATCATTTCCTTAATGTATGCAAGTTCCGTTCCGTGCAACACATATGAGCCTTCAGTACTGTCTTTTGAATTACTGGATGCTGATAAGTGCTGATCTTGCAGAAAGATGCCTCCCAGAAGAGAAAACCCTGGAAACGGTGGAAATGAAAACCCTCATCCACCGTAGATGGTAATGCCCTAGGCCTTGATGGATGCATTAACGGTGATTGCGCAGGGAGTTGCTCAGCAGCAGGAGCCTCCTCCTCCTCCTCCACCGTCTCAGCACGGTATTCGGTACTATATTGGGGAAATACAAAAGATGCATGCCACCGCCTTTGAAGGGACCACAGACCCAGAGGTGGCCGAATTTTGGTTGGAAGAAGTGGAGAAGTGCTTCAGGTTGGTGCAGGTGCCTGAAGAACACAAGGTGGATGTGGCCACGCCCTTGCTGAGTGGCCGAGCCAATGCTTGGTGGAATGATATCCTTCTGAAGATGACTCCCCCTATTTTGTGGAGACAATTTGTTGAGGCTTATAAGGAGTACTACGTGCCTGAGACTGCGATACTAGAGAAAATGAGACAGTTTGATAAGTTGGAGCAAGACAGGATGTCCATTTCTGATTATGCTGACAGGTTCTATGCCTTGGAAAAATTCACGCCCATGGTGTTGGAAAATAACAGGATGAAGATGCTCAAGTTCGAGCAAGGTCTGAACCCCCGCATTCGGTCAGCTATAGCAGGATCCAGCTTGAAGACTTTTGCTGAGTTGTTGGATGCCTGTTATCGGGTAAAGAGTGATTTGTGCAGGTCTGAACCTAGAGAGTCTCGTGACGACAAAGGCAAGAGGCCGAGATATGATCGGAGTGGAGGTAGACCCGGACGTTAGGTCAAAATTTCCAAAAGAAGCCAGACCGAACAGTTCCAGAGGGCACCGCAGCAGAGTCTGCCTGATCGACAGGCGGCAGGTGTGTGCCCCCATTGTCAGAAGAATCATGTCGGAGAGTGCTGGAAAAAGACTGGAGCATGTTTCAAGTGTGGTAAGACTGACCACCGAATCAAAGACTGCCCCGAGTGGAAGCAGAGGCCACAGGGAGATGCACGGCTACAGCAACAACAGAGATCTAGGCCCAGAGCCGATGCCAGAGTCCATGTCATTACGGATGCCGAGGTGCAGGAGAACACCGATGTCGTGACAGGTATGATTTGAGTTAAATTTTTAGTTGGTTAAGTTGAAACTAAATTGGCTTTACGTGAAACTTTCCGTGCTATGCTCTCCGTGAATAGGTGTTATTCTAGTAAATAAAGTGCCTGCGAATATGCTATTTGATAGTGGTGCGAGTCACTCATTTATATCTAAGAAATTTTCCAAAGGACTTGATTGTCTGCCCGAGTGGCTAGAGACCCCCTTCAGAGTGCAGGCAGCTAGTGATCAAGTACTAGTTTCACATCATCAGTACAAGGACTGCGAGTTGGAGTTGGATGAGAAGGTGTTTTCCGCCACATTGGTTCCGATTGCGATGCAGGATTTTGATGTGATTTTGGGCATGGATTGGTTGACTAAGTATCATGCCAACATTGACTTCAGACTTAAACAAGTAACCGTTAAGGATCCCGAGATGAATGAAGTGACGGTTCAATGAAATATTAAGCTGACAAAAACCCCCAAGAAAATTTATTTGACTGCGGTTAAAGCTTTCAAGGCTTTGCAAAGGGGAGCAGAGGGTTTATGGTTTATGCTATGGATGCTAAGCAGGAGATTCCCTCCATTGATCAGATCCCGGTGATCAACAAATTTAAGGACGTATTTCCAGATGATTTGCCTGGAGTACCGCCATCAAGAGAAGTGGAGTTCGAAATCAACTTGATTCCAGGAGCGGAGCCTATATCTAAGGCACCTTACATGATGGCCCCAACTGAACTTAAGGAGTTAAAGGGACAATTACAGGAACTGTTGGACAAGAAGCTGATCTGTCCCAGTGTATCCCCCTGGGGAGCCCCTGTTTTATTTGTCAAAAAGAAGGATGACAGTTTGCGGTTATGTATCGAGTACAGAGAGCTGAACAAGATAACAATCAAGAATAAGTATCCACTGCCAAGGATTGAGGATTTATTTGATCAGTTGAAGGGTGTCAGATGGTTTTCAAAAATCGATCTTCGTCAGGTGTACCATCAGCTGCTGGTGAAAGCAGGGGATGTCTCTAAAACAGCCTTTCGTACCCGATATGGGTATTATGAGTTTTTGGTGATGCCTTTTGGATTGACCAATGCCCCAACAGCTTTTATGGATTTAATGAACACCGTGTTCCGAGAGCAGCTAGATCAGTTTGTGGTGGTGTTCACTGATGACATTTTGATATACTTCCTTGATGAGCAGTCCCATGCAGAGCATTTGAGGTGGTGTTAGAGATTTTGAGACAGCAGAAGCTGTATGCCAAATTTAGCAAGTGTGAATTTTGGCTAAGGAGTGTGACCTTTCTCAGTCACGTGATTTCTAAGGATGGAATTTCAGTGGATCCTAAGAAAGTGGAAGCAATCGCTGAATGGTCGAGACCTACGAATGTGACAGAAGTCAGAAGCTTCTTAGGTCTGGCAGGCTACTACAGGAAATTTGTCGAAGGATTTTCAAAGATTGCATTTCCATTGAGTCGACTCACCCAGAAGAAAACTAAGTCTGGGTGGATCGTAGAATGCGAGCAGAGCTTTTCTGAAGTCAAAAAGAGATTGACCACGGCCCCGATGCTAGCACAACCCTCCGGCACCGATGGCTTTATGATCTATGGTGATGCGTCCAAGAAAGGATTAGGTATGTATATAATTACAACTGTTGTATTAAGTATATACCGGACATGAATTAACTTTTTGTTTGTAGGTTGTGTCCTGATGCAAAATGGACGAGTTATTTCTTATGCTTCGAGACAACTGAAACCTTATGAGCAGAATTACCCGACACATGACTTGGAGCTCGCAGCAGTAGTGTTTGCCCTTAAGATTTGGAGACACTACTTATATGGAGAAAAGTGTGCAGTGTTCACTGATCATAAGAGCCTGAAATACTTATTTTCACAGAAAGAGCTAAATATGAGATAGGAGATGGTTGAAGTTACTTAAGGATTATGACTTAACCATCAACTATCACCCTAGTAAAGCCAACAGAGTGGCAGACGCATTGAGCAAAAAGTCTAGCCATGCAAGACAGTCCCCATTAGAGCGAGAGATTGAAGAGTTTGGTCTGGATGTTATAGACTCAGTGGCAAATGTCCTTACAGCCTTGTCTATAACCCCATGTTTGGTGGACAGAATTAAAGAGGCTCAGTATGATGATGTGTCACTAAAGGAAATCCGTGACAAATTGAACATGGGACCAGTAAGAGATTTTCAGTTGAGAGAAGATAGAAGTCTATGGTTTCAGAACCGGCTATGCGTACCAGACAATGAAGAGCTTCGAAGGGAATTGTTGAGTGAAGCTTATAACTCAAGGTTGTCTATCCACTCTGGAAGCACTAAAATGTATAAGGACCTCAAAAAGAATTATTGGCGGATAGGGATGAAGAGAAGTATTACGGAATATGTTGAGAGGTGTCTGGTGTGTCAACAAGTCAAAGCGGAGCATCAGCGACCTGGCGGTTTGATGATGCCACTGGAAATCCCAGAATGGAAGTGGGAACATGTGACTATGGACTTTGTGATGGGATTGCCCAGAACCCGAGGTGGGAATGAGATGATTTGGGTGATTGTAGATCGTTTGACGAGGACAACACATTTCCTGGCTATGCCAAATGGCGCCTCTTATGAGAAATTGGCAAACATATACGTGGATAACATTGTGAGTTTGCATGGAGTCCCATTAATATTGTGCCGGACCGTGACCCCATGTTCACTTCTAAGTTTTGGATGGCTTTTCAGAAAGCTATGGGCTCTGATCTAAGGATGAGCACAGCTTACCACCCTCAGACGGATGGACAGTCTGAGAGGACCATTCAAACCTTGGAGGATAATTCTCGTACAATAATAGTCACCACAGTACGATTGGTATGGCACCATTTGAGGCTCTATACGGACGGAAGTGTTGATCCCCAGTTTGTTGGGACGAAGTTGGGGAAAGGACGATAACTGCACCAAAGTTGATTGAGCAGACTATTAGGAAAATGAAGATCATAAGAGAGAGACTAAAGGTGGCACAAGATCGCAGTAAAAGTTGGGCGGATTCTAAAAGAAGGCCCTCCAGTTCTATCGCAAGTCCACAATGTGTTTCATGTTTCTCAACTGAGGAAATATGTGCCGAATCCAAGCCATGTTCTGGAGGCTCAACTGTTGGAGATTAAGGATGATGTCACGTATGAAGAGTACCCTGTGAAGATTGTAGGCAGGAAGGATCAAGTTCTACGCAAACGTGTGATTACGTATGTCAAGATTTAATGAAGTAACCATATAGAGCGGAAAGCCACATGGGAACTTGAGGAATATATGAAGGAGTTGTATCCATACCTCTTCCAATAAGGTATGTCAGTTTCGAGGACGAAACTTTTTGTGTGGCAGCCATCTGCGTCTTCCCTCCGGTCAAAAATTCTCTTGCCCTTAGGGCACATCTAAAGTGCCTCTCCTACCACTATATTTGGTGGCAAATTTTCTTCAATTGACCAATATGGTATATTTGGAAAATGATGATGTGTTCAATTCTCATGAGGCCACATCATCATTTCTCCATTTTCAACCATTTTAACTCCTACTTTGAGCATTAATCTCTCATTTACCTGTTATCGGAATTGAGTAATTCAAAAGCCTAAAATCATCTACTCATTGCGTAGATAATTTAGGACTAATTAGTTTCCATTCTTGATTAACGGACACTAATCATAATTAAACTCAAAGTATGATGCTTACCAACTTTATACAAACCCATTTTCAACATTTATTCCAACAATTCCCCACATGAATGAAAATTAATGCAAATACAGATGCAGACTCTAACAAAAAGTCAGACAATGAAATGTTGCATCAGAAGAGGTAGCTTCTGGCTTTGAACCTTTCATAGTGATGTACCATCGGATTCACTCGGCTAAGTAGTGACTTGATGTCTTGAACTAGTCAGCATTTGCTGTGAACCTAGACAACAATACTCACACAACATTTTCTTTAACACCCTTTTGATTCTCATGGTTGTGTTTGTTTTAGCCATGAACAACCTGGTTTCAGAAAGTATTTTAGAGAATTCTTGCCTCACAGAATTCTCATAGAAGCAGCCCCACTTCACACTTACATAGGTGATTCCTATCAGGAGCATTATGCCATACCCCACTTGATGTATCAAGATATAGGACATCATTAAAAGCTTTAGCTTACCCTAAATATTCTGTGCAGATAGCACTTTTATGCAGCGAAATGAGTAAGTGCTAAACTGAACCTTCATAACTTAATTGTCCCATTGAATCAAGATTCTGGGACCTCCAGTCAACAAGGTTGGGTTACCATTACAAAGATTCTTGCGTAGTAGGCTTAAGTCCCATTCCGTTTGTCAATTTTGACATTTGATCTCTAGGCAAGCCTTTTGTAAGCGGATCCGCAAGATTCTTCTTTTATTTTATGTAATCAATGGAAATCACGCCATTAGAGATCAATTGCTTAATGGAATTATGTCTCTGACGTATATGTCGTGACTTACCAGTGTAGATGATGCTTTGTGCTCATCCTATAGCAGAGTGACTATCACAGTGTATGTTGATAGGAGAGATTGGCTTAGGCCAACATGGAACATCTTCTTCGAAGCCATTCAGCCTCTTCTCTAGCTTTATCTAGTGCTATGGACTCGGCTTCCATAGTGGACCGAGCTATGCACGTTTATTTTGTGGACTTCCATGACACATCACCACCATCAACAGTGAATAGGTATCCATTGGTGGACTTAGAGTCCTTGCTATCTGATATCCAATTTGCATCACAGTATCCTTCCAATACTGTTGGATATCTTATATAGTGTAATCCAAGGTTCATTGTGTACTTCAGGTATCTCATCACTCTATTTAGAGCTTTCCAATGATCTTCACTTGGATTACTCGTAAACCTGCTCAATTTTTTTTACTGAACATGCTAAGTCTGGTCTTGTACAGTTTGTTATGTACATCAGACTTCCAATTACCTGTGAATACTTCAATTGAGTTACAGGTTCACCTTGGTTCTTTCTTAAGTGTATACTTAAGTCTAGTGGGGTCTTTATTGGTTTTGTATCAAACATATTGAATCGTTTGAAAACAAATTCAATATAATGAGTTTTTGACATAACGAGGCCTTCAGTTATCCGAGAAATTTTAATTCCCAGAATAACATTGGCAACCCCATATCTTTCATATCAAAATTTCGTGTTAACATATTCTTGGTATTCAAGATAATGTGACGAGTACTGCCCATGATGAGCATGTCGTCTACATATAGACATACTATCACATAGGCGTCTGGTGTGTTTTTGATGTACACACACTTATCACACTCGTTGATCCTGAAGCCATTTAACAATATTGCCTCATCAAACTTCAAATGCCACTGTTTGGGTGCTTGTTTAAGTCCTTACAAAGACTTAACAAGTTTACACACTTTTTTCTCTTGTCCTGGTACAGCAAACCCTTCAGGTTGCTCCAAATAAATTTCTTCTTCTAACTCACCGTTTAGGAACGCAGTATTCACATCCATCTGATGGATTTCTAAGTCGTAGACTGCAGCGATAGTAACTAGCATCCTTATTGAAATGATCCTATTTACTGTGAGTATGTATCAAAAAAGTTAGTCTTTCTTTTGTTGGTAGCCTTTAGCTACCAACCGGGCCTTGTACTTGTCAATAGACTCATCCTCTTTCAGCTTTTTCTTAAAGATCCACTTGCATCCGAGTGGTTTACTTCGTGATGGAAGATCAACCAGCTCGTAAGTGTGATTTTGAAGAATCGATTCTATTTCATTGTTTATTGTCTCTTTCCAGAAGAGAGCTTCTGGAGTTGACATAGTCTCAGAAAAGGTTCTTGGATCGTCTTCTACCAAGTACGTAAGATAATCTGGTCCAAAGGACGTAGGTATTCTGGCTCGTTTGCTTTGACACTGTTTCTCAATTTATTGAGGGGTCGTCTCACGCACTCGCTTACTAGTGCTTGTTTCTTCGTTGTTTTTGTCTTTCTTTGGAAAGAGATCTTCAAAGAACACTGCATTTCTTGATTCTGTGACAACATTCTCATGTATGTCAGGAATATCCGACTTGTGAACCAAGAATCGATATGCACTACTGTTAGTTGCATATCCTATGAATATGGAATCAATTGTTTTAGGCCCAATTCTTGCTTGTCTTGGTTTAGGTACTGCAACATTCGCCAGACACCCGCACACTTTCATGTATTTGTAACTAGGCTTGTGTCCTTTCCAAAGCTCATATGGGGTTTCATCCATTTTCTTAGATGGAATTCTATTTAAATTGACGTTGGCTGAGAGAATTGCATCCCCCCACAAGTTCTAAGGTAAACCTGAATTTATCAACATAGCATTCATCATCTCTTTTAGAGTACGGTTTTCGCGTCCAGCAATACCATTCGATTGAGGTGAATATGGTGATGTCGTTTGATGAATAATGCCATGTTCTGAACAGAATTCATTAAACGGTGTATCATATTCGCCACCTCTATCACTACGAATTGTCTTAATTCGTTTGCTAAGTTGATTCTCAACTTCATTTTTATAGTCCTTGAAATCGACAAGGGCCTCGTCTTTGCTACTTAGCAGATAAACATAACAGTATCGTATGTAATCATCGATAAAAGTTACGAAATACTTTTTATCACCTCTTGTTTGCACAAAATTTAAATCACACACATCGGTATGAATTAAATCCAAAGGTTTAGTGTTCCTTTGTATTGAAGGAAACGACGTTTTTGTCATTTTTGCTTCAACACAGACTTGACATTTTTCTTTATTGATGTTTAGTTTGGGTACTAAGTAAAGATTAATCATCCTTTGTATTGATTTGTAATTAACATGTCCCAAACGAAAATGCCATAAACAAGAAGACTCAAGTATGTAAGCATAAGTAGAAACATTCTTATTAGCCTCTTCGGGCAAATTTTTCTTGGGTACAACAGTCATCACACTAAGTTTGAACATGTTGTCGGTCAAGTACCCTTCCCCAGAAATATTACATTCTTACTCAAAATAAATTTATTACAATCAAATACTAGTCTAAATCCATGACTGACTAGTAAAGCTCCAGAAACTAAGTTCTTGCGGGTATCAGAAACGTGCAGTACATCTCGCAGAGTCAATTCCTTTCCTGAAGTCATAGAATCACATTGCCCGAACCTTCAAGCTTCGAGCTATCAGAGTTCCTCATGCACAGTTTTTCATTATTCTTTGTCGGGGAATAGTCTCTGAACATCGCCATGTTGGTGCAGACGTGTCGAGTGGCTCCAATTTCCACCCACCATTCACGAGGATTTCCTACTGCGTTGTGTAGAGAAAAAGGAGTTTGAGTGATTACAAAATGCATGATTTAAATAACGTGTATTAAAGAAATGCATGACATATTTCATGACATGACACGTTGTTGCATAAATCTTGCCTTATATAGTTCATATATAATGTTGTCGTACTAATGAGCCATGAAGCTTTAAAGCTTACATCAAATGGCAAGCATTTGTTGTGTTTGAACTATTTTCAGGTGCCATCATTAATGAACTAAACTAGTTCATTAAGTGAAGTACTTAGTTAAATAAACTAAGTAGTTCATTAAAGGAAGCAATATTTGGAAAAGGCACAAAGGCAACAAGTTGAAGAAAGGAAAGTTCTCCACTCCCTTATATCACACGTTTTTCAATATATATACATATATATATTCAGATTTTTTTTGAAAAAGGCACATACACATATATTCCAACGTACTACCGACACGTTATATATTTTGCGAACGTACGTTAACATCACACCACTATATTTGACTCATATTTATAAGTATATTCAGGTCTTATATCATATGATATAAGTCATGGTGATGACAAATTTATTACGACACGTTAAAAGGTTCTAAACCAAAAATTGTCGTATCGGAAGAATACCGAAACTTTGTCAACGTGTCACATACTTGCCATATATAGATGGCCAGCCCCTACACTTCAAAAATGGCCACAAATTTCGTGGCTTACATGGTATGTGCAGCCATAAAATCATTCCATGTGGGCACACACAAATCACCCTCAATTAAGGCCAAATTGTGGAGATTCCAAATTCAATTTTGTCACATGTTGGGCGCCACTTTAGATCAGCCTAAGTGCTGAATATTAAAGTTTAATTTATGTATATTATGTGTAACATAATATATATATAACATGTGCAAAAAGTTGGAATTTAATTAGAGAAAAATCGGGTAATTGATAAACGTCGAAAATTCGGTTTTCTACGTACACGACACATGGAACATTTTTGGAATGGAATATAACATGTATGTAGACACTTTTTACATACTTCATATATTCTAAAGTATTCTATAAAAATCAATTAAGGGCTGATTGGAATATACCATATGTGTATAATTATATGTGCACTATTTTACAAAGTTTGCAAAAATAAAATTCAACACATGTATAAACTATTGCACACGCCTAGTGTTATGCCCCGCACCCTCTGTAGAGTAATTTGAGGGGGAAAAAGGAGAGGTTAAATAGGATTGATGACCATAAATAGTAATGAATAAAGAATTAATTAATAGAATGAATTGAAATTAATTGAAAGGATTAAATTTTAGAATTAATTAGTATTTAATTTAGAATTGAATAATTAGGATTTAATTCTTTAAGATAAATGAGATAATAGGATATAATTTAGAAACTCAAATTTTATCCACCCCATATCAAAACTGACAGAACGTCAGTTTCTTTATTCTTTCAAAGAAACCGACGCTCTCCCCTTGCCTTAAGCGATTCCTTTTTCTCCTTTGCAACCTAGGGAAGAAATCTTCAAGATTTTCAATCCATTCTTCGTCCGTTCTTCGATTCTTCTTCGAGTAATCACAGGCAAGTAATCTACTTATAAGTTCCTACGTTTTGCGAAAGAGAAAAGGCCTATTTTTGATATCAAAATGGATCACCATGCAGTAATTTCTTTCTGTGAATCTATATGTGATTTATGTGTTTTGGGTTTTGAGATTTGGCCGTTATTTGATTGAAATCATTGTTGTTGTTGTTGATTATGTGAAATCATGCAAAACCCAATCCCATGAATCCCTATTTGATGCTATTGGCGGTTGAAGGGAAGGGAGAGTGGAGAAAGGTGAGGTTTTAGGTGTGTATTTGATGAATGATGTAAGTTTTAGGCTTGGATCTTGATGTGTATGTGAAGGGTCTTGATTTGATGAATTAGGGATGGATTGATAGTGAGGATTAGGCTTGGAATGGTTGGAAGGAAGTTGGAAATCGACTGAGGTTTGGATCTGCAGTTTCTGCAGAAATCGCAGGATGAAATTCTGGAAGACGATGACATCGATCGATCGACGTCAGGGGGATGACATAAATCGATCGATCGATGTATAGAGGGGGAGAGATCGATGTGTCTCAGATAGACATCGATCGATCGACGTGGTTTGAGTGAGAGTTCGACGTCCCTCAGATGGACGTCGATCGATCGACGTCAGGGTATGACGTACGTCGATCGATCGACGTAAGGGTATGACGTCCACCTGTTTTGTGGAAAGTTAAAGGAAGAAAGAGGGAAGTTAGGGGATCCTTTGGGGTGACCTTAGGGACTTCTTAGGACACGATTGAGGTTAGTCTAAGTCTTGGGAACATGACTTAAGATGGTGAACCAACGGTGGAGACTTCGTAGGGTATTCGAATCGGACTTCAACGTGAATGACTCAAGGGGTTATTAATGAACGTAGGAGGCTCTACGGAGTTCAAAAAGTGGAATGTGAGGGTTCCTATATTATCCTTTGGGGTTCTAGCATAAATGTTTAAGTGACGTTGACTTGTCGGAAAGGATACGCTCGGGTGTGTGAATGAGGTGGGTCTCGAATGATTGATTGATTTTTGAATGTGATTTGAAGTATGTGATTGAAGAACGAAATTGATATGAGAAGTCTTGCATTCTTGCATCATGGCACTTGCATTTGCACAATGTTTTGATAAGAGCTGTGCCTCGGCACAGGGTATAAAGTTTGCGAAATGAGCTATGATCTTGACCTTAAGCTGATTCATAGGTCTAAGTATATGATGTTAGATATAAGTTTGATTGGGTTGGGTGTGTACGAGCGCGATATAACTTAAATAAAGACTATACGATTTATTCCTTTAACGTATGCAAGTTCAATTCTGTGCGATGCATATGAGCTTCCAGTATTATGTTTGGAATTGCTGAATGCTAATGAGCACTAATCTTGCAGAAAGATGCCTCCTAGAAGGGATAACTCTGGAAATGGCAGTAACGGAAATGACAATCCTCCGCCACCACAAATGGTAATTCCCCAACCCCTGAGGATGCGATCACAGTGATTGCACAGAGTGTTGCTCAACAGCAGCAACAACCTCCTCCTCCACCACCCCCTCAGCATGGTATCAGGTATTACATTGGGGAGTTGCGGAAGATGCATGCCCCAATCTTTGAGGGGACCACTAACCCAGAGGTGGCCAGATTTTGGCTGGATGAGGTTGAGAAATGCTTCAGGCTGGTACAAGTGCCTGAAGAACTTAAGGTTGATGTGGCCACGCCTTTACTGAGTGGCAGAGCGAATGCCTGGTGGAATGGGATTCTACCCAAGATGACTCCTCCTATCTTGTGGAGACACTTTGTTGAGGCGTATAAGGACTATTATGTACTAGAGACTGCCATATTGGAGAAGATGAGGCAGTTTGACAAGTTGGAGCAAGAAAGAATGTCCATATCAGACTATGCTGACAGATTCCACGCCTTGGGGAAGTTCACGCCCATGGTGCTGGAAAACAATAGGATGAAGATGCTCAAGTTTGAGCAAGGTCTGAACCCCCGCATTCGGACAGCCATAGCGGGGTCTAGTCTGAAAACGTTTGAAGAGATGTTGGATGCATGTTACCGTGTGGAGAGTGACATGCGCAGGTCGCAGCCTAGAGAGGCTCATGACGATACCAGCAAGAGACCGAGGGATGACAGAGGTGGAGGTAGACCCAGACGTTGGGTCAAGATTCCTAAAAAAGGACAGACGGGACAAATTCAGAGGGCACCACAACAGAATCAGCCTGATCGTCAGGTGCCCAGAGTGTGCCCACACTGCCAGAAAAATCATGTTGGGGAATGTTGGAAAAAGACGGGAGCTTGCTTTAAATGTGGTAAGACTGGCCACAGAATCAAGGATTGTCCCGAGTGGAAGCAGAAACCACAGGAGGACGCCGGGCCATCATAGCAACAGAGAGCTAAGCCTAGGACCAATGCCAGAGTCCATGCAATGACGGACGCCGAAGTGCAAGAAAGTACGGAAGTTGTGACAGGTACGATTCTGATTAATAAAATGCCTGCGAACGTATTGTTTGATAGTGGAGCGAGTCACTCGTTCATCTCTAAGCGATTCGTTAAAGGACTTGACTGCCTACCCGAGTGGCTTGAAACCCTCTATAGGGTGCAGGCAGCTGGTGAACAAGTACTGGTTTCACACCACCAGTACAAAGACTGTGATGTGGAGTTGGATGGGAAAGTGTTTCCCGTGACATTGGTCCCAATTGTGATGAGGGGTTTCGATGTGATTTTGGGCATGGATTGGCTGACCAAGTATCATGCCAATATTGACTGTAGACTCAAGAAAGTGACTGTTAAGGATCCCGAAATGAATGAAGTGACAGTTCAAGGGAACGTCAAGTTAACCAAAGCCCCGAAGAAGATATACTTGACGGTGATTAAGGCTTTCAAGGCGTTGAAGAAGGGAGCAGAGGGACTTATGGTATATGCATTAGACGCGAAGCAAGAAGTTCCCTCCATAGATCAGATTCCGGTAATCAATGAATTTAAGGACGTGTTTCCGGATGATTTTCTGGGAGTTCTGCCATCAAGAGAAGTGGAGTTCGAGATCAACTTGATCTCCGGAGCCAAGCCTATATCTAAGACACCCTACAGAATGGCTCCAGCTGAACTTAAAGAGCTAAAGGGACAACTTCAGGAGTTGTTAGACAAGAAGTTGATTCGTCCCAGTGTGTCACCTTGGGGAGCTCCAGTTTTATTTGTCAAGAAGAAAGATGGCAGCTTAAGGTTGTGCATTGATTACCGAGAGTTGAACAAAATCACCATCAAGAACAAATATCCTCTACCAAGGATTGAGGATTTATTTGATCAACTAAAGGGAGCCCGATGGTTTTCAAAGATTGATCTTCGTCAGGGGTATCATCAGTTGCTTGTGAAAGCAGGTGACGTACCTAAAACAGCTTTTCGGACTCGATATGGACATTATGAATTTTTGATGATGCCTTTTGGATTGACTAATGCCCCAACAGCCTTTATGGACTTGATGAACACCGTGTTTCGAGCCCAGTTGGACCAATTTGTGGTGGTGTTCATTAACGATATCTTGGTCTACTCGCCGGATGAACAATCCCATTCAGAACACCTAAGAGTGGTGTTGGAAATTTTGAGGCAACAAAAACTTTATGCCAAATTCAGCAAGTGTGAATTCTGGCTAAGGAGTGTAGCCTTTCTCGGTCATGTGATTTCAGAGGATGGGATTTCTGTGGATCCTAAGAAGATAGAAGCCATTACTAAATGTCCAAGACCCACAAATGTGACCGAAGTCAGAAGCTTCCTAGGCCTTGCAGGCTACTGTAGGAAGTTTGTTGAAGGATTTTCTACAATAGCAGTTCCATTGAGCCGACTTACAAAGAAGAAGACTAAGTTTGAATGGACTGCTGAATGCGAACAGAGCTTTTCTGAGCTCAAGAAGAGATTGACCACTGCCCCGGTGTTGGCGCAACCCTCCGGTACCAATGGTTTTGTGATCTATAGTGATGCATCCAAGAAAGGACTAGGTATGAACATCATTACAATTAATGCATTGTATATACATATGCTAGTCTTAAACTAACCTTTTGTCGATAGGTTGTGTCTTGATGCAAAATGGACGACTTATTTCGTACGCGTCGAGGCAGTTGAAGCCATATGAGCAGAATTATCCGACGCATGACCTAGAACTTGCGGCAGTAGTGTTCGCCCTTAAGATCTGGAGACACTACTTATATGGAGAAAAGTGTGCCGTGTTCACTGACCACAAGAGCTTAAAATATTTATTCTCGCAGAAGGAGCTTAACATGAGACAAAGGAGATGGTTGGAATTACTTAAAGATTACGACCTAACCATCAAATATCATCCGGGTAAAGCGAATAGAGTGGCAGACGAGTTGAGCAGAAAGTCTAGCCATGCAAGACAGTCTCCTTTAGAGCGAGAGATCGAAGAGTTTGGTCTGGACGTTATAGATTCAGTGGCAAATGTTCTTACAGCTCTGTCTATCAGCCCAGACTTGGTCGACAGAATTAAAGGAGCACAGTATGATGACACAACACTAAGAGAAATCCACGACAAATTGTCTACGGGATCAGTAAAAGATTTCCAATTACGAGGAGATGGAAGTCTATGGTTTCAGAATCGGTTGTGCGTACCAGATAATGAAGAACTTTGAAGGGAATTGCTTCGTGAAGCGCATAACTCGAGAATGTCTATCCACCCTGGGAGTACAAAAATGTACAAAGACCTTAAAAGGAATTATTGGTGGATAGGAATGAAAAGAACTATCGCAAAGTATGTTGAAAGGTGCTTAATATGTCAACAAGTCAAAGCAGAACATCAACGACCGGGCGGTCTGATGATGCCACTTGAAATCCCAGAATGGAAGTGGGAACATGTGACTATGGACTTCGTGATGGGGTTGCCCAAAATCAGAAATGGAAATGAGATGATTTGGGTAATTGTCGATCGCTTGACGAAGACAACTCACTTCATAGCTATGCCACATTGTACATCTTATGAGAAATTGTCCAACATATATGTGGATAACATTGTGAGCTTGCACGGAGTTCCCGTCAGTATTGTGTCGGACCGTGATCCCAAGTTCACTTCTAAGTTTTGGAGGGCATTTCAGAAAGCGATGGGTACCGAGCTAAGAATGAGTACCGCATACCACCCTCAAACGGATGGGCAATCCGAGAGAACCATCCAAACTTTGGAGGACATGTTGAGAGCATGCGCCTTGGATTTCAAAGGAAACTGGGATAGCATGCTGAAGTTGATGGAGTTTTCGTACAATAATAGCCATCACAGTGCGATCGGCATGGCGCCGTTTGAAGCATTATACGGACGCAAGTGCAGGTCCCCGGTTTGTTGGGACAAAGTTGAGGAAAGGACAATCACTGCACCAGAAATGGTGGAGCAGACCATTGGGAAGGTGAAGGTGATAAGAGAAAGACTAAAGGTGGCCCAAGATCGTAGCAAAAGTTGGGCAGATTCTAAAAGAAGGCCCCTACACTTTGAGATTAGGGAAAAGGTCTATTTGCGAGTTTCACCCACCAAGGGAGTGGCGAGGTTTGGAATGAAGGGCAAGTTAAGCCCTAGATATATTGGCCCATACGAGGTACTTGGCCAGGTTGGAGAAAGTGCATACCGACTAGCGTTTCCTCCAATCTTATCACAAGTACATATGTATTTCACGTGTCCCAACTAAGGAAATATGTATCGGACCTGCGCCATATGCTTGAGGCTCAACCATTGGATGTTAAAGAAGATGTCTCATATGAAGAACATCCAATGAAGATTGTGGATATGAAGGATCAAGTCCTACGCAAACGTGTGATTCTGTATGTCCAAGTTCAATGGAGTAATCACACGGAGCGTGAAGCCACGTGGGAGCTTGAGGAGCAAATGAGGGAGTTGTATCCACATCTCTTCCAATAAAGTACGTCAGTTTTGAGGACGAAACTTTTTGTAAGGGGGATGTAATGTTATGCCCCGCACCCTCCGTAGAGTAATTTGAGGGAAAAAAGGAGAGGTTAAATAGGATTCATGACCATAAATAGTAATGAATAAAGAATTAAGTAATAGAATTAATTGAAATTAATTGAAAGGATTAAATTTTAGAATTAATTAGTATTTAATTTAGAATTGAATAATCAGAATTTAATCCTTTAAGATAAATGAGATAATAGGATATAATTTAGAAACTCAAATTTTATCCTCCCCATATCAAAACTGACAGAACGTCAGTTTCTTTATTCTTTCAAAGAAACCGACGCTCTCCCCTCTCCTTAAGCGATTCTTTTTTCTCCTTTGCAACCTAGGGAAGAAATCTTCAAGATTTTCAATCTGTTCTTCGTCCGTTCTTCGATTCTTCTTCGAGTAATCACATGCAAGTAATCTACTTATAAGTTCCTACGTTTTGCGAAAGAGAAAAGGCCTATTTTTGATATCAAAATAGATCACCATGCAGTAATTTCTTTATGTGAATCTATATGTGATTTATGTGTTTTGGGTTTTGAGATTTGGCCGTTATTTGATTGAAATCATTGTTGTTGTTGTTGATTATGTGAAATCATGCAAAACCCAATCCCATGAATCCCTATTTGATGCTACTGGCGGTTGAAGGGAAGGGAGAGTGGAGAAAGGTGAGGTTTTAGGTGTGTATTTGATGAATGATGTGAGTTTTAGGCTTGGATCTTGATGTGTATGTGAAGGGTCTTGATTTGATGAATTAGGGATGGATTGATAGTGAGGATTAGGTTTGGAATGGTTGGAAGAAAGTTGGAAATCGACTGGGGTTTGGATATGCAATTTCTGCAGAAATCGCAGGATGAAATTCTGGAAGACGATGACATCGATCGATCGACGTCAGGGGGATGACGTACATCGATCGATCAACGTGGGTTGAGTGAGAGTTCGACGTCCCTCAGATGGACGTCGATCGATCGACGTCAGGGTATGACGTACGTCGATCGATCGACGTCAGGGTATGACATCCGCCTGTTTTGTGGAAAGTTAAGGGAAGAAAGAGGGAAGTTAGGGGATCCTTTGGGGTGACCTTAGGGACTTCTTAGGACACGATTGAGGTTAGTCTAAGTCTTGGGAACATGACTTAAGATGGTGAACCAACGGTGGAGACTTCGTAGGGTATTCGAATCGGACTTCAACGTGAATGACTCAAGGGGTTAGTAATGAACGTAGGAGGCTCTACAGAGTTCAAAAAGTGGAATGTGAGGGTTCCTATATTATCCTTTGGGGTTCTAGCATGAATGTTTAAGTGACGTTGACTTGTCGGAAAGGATACGCTCGGGTGTGTGAATGAGGTGGGTCTCGAATGATTGATTGACATTTGAATGTGATTTGAAGTATGTGATTGAAGAACGAAATTGATATGAGAAGTCTTGCATTCTTGCATCATGGCACTTGCATTTGCATAATGTTTTGATAAGAGCTGTGCCTCGGCACAGGGTATAAAGTTTGCGAAATGAGCTGTGATGCGCTACAGGGTATAGAGACAAGCTGTAGCCATCACAGGGTATAAAGTTGAGCTGTAATGTGTCATAGGGTATAAAGACAAGCTGTGACACATTACAGGGTATAAAGTTGAGCTGTGGTGCGTCATAGGGTATAAAGACAAGCTGTGGCCCACCACAGGGTATAAAGTTATGTGACCGGACATTGTGACATGCATTGCACTGTTTTGAAAGGAAACGCATAAGCATCTGTGATTGTGTAGTGTAGTGCATATTTTTTCATGCATCACGTGCGTCGTTATGGTACAATTGAATTGAGATTGGATTGTTATTGAATTGTTAACTGCTTATTGATTATTGTTCTTACTCTATTATGTTATGATGCTATACTCTTGAAGTTATACAAGACATGTGCCCCATCACCCCTTGATTTAAATATTACTCATGTCTTGCCATGTGTTGATCCCGTATGTCTTATAAGCAGGTTACTTGCTAGCGTTTTTCGCTAAGGGTACTACCTTTGTGATGCAGGTGAGCCTGAGTATGACATGATTTTCATAGAGGATGACGGCGAGTGGGCTGAATGGGATGCTTAGAGCATGTTGGGAACTGTTCTAGACTGTCTTTTAATATTCCAGCTTTCTTTTCATTTATGTGAGGAATTAGATTGCTGCGTCCATAAACAATCCTGGATGGTTATATTATCTTTTGATGTACAGATTGATGGTTTAGAATTATTTTACATGTGTTTCCGCGCTTATTTCTCTTACGTCATTGATGATGTGTATCGAGAGATGAGACGTCTTGTAGTCTTCTCAGTAAGCTACGACGGGTGCACCGGTTCAGATCCGCTGTCCGGGTCAGGGCGCTACACCTAGACAACCATGTTGGAGCATATATGGAGCTTTGTTGGCATCTTGATTGGCCAAGAATGAAGCATGCAATGTTGGTGACATAAAGAAAGGAACTACAAAAGGTAACATTTCAAACTTTGTCACATTTGTAACACATGCTGAAAATTTCAGCATGTGTGCATAGGCTGGCCGATTTTTTACACTTAATGAGCCATAATTTACTATCTTGAATTATGTGGATTAATTGAAAGATGTTATGGCAATGTTTTAAACATATCATGGAAATAATCAAGTGATATTTTTAAATGTCACACATGCTGAAAATTTCAGCATGTGTGTAATGTACTTGACCAATTTTATGGCCTACTTGGTGACTAAATTTATTCCAAAATTGGTAGAAATATTGTGTACTAAATGATGATTGATTTCTTCTTTATTTTCAAGGAATAAATCAAATGCAAACTTGGCAACAATTTGAATAAAGTGTAAATGCTACACATGCTGAAATTTCAGCATGTGGAGAAGCTTATGGCCGATTTTTTTGATAGTAAATTGGAGATATTTTTCTTGCTAATTATGTGGGATGATTATGTGACTTATGGCAACACTTTTATGGCTAATTGGCACATGCTTTTTAAGCTTTATTTTCAGATTTATCTAGTCATCAAATGATGACAACTTCCATCCAATCAATGAGTGCCAAGTAAGCAAGAGCTTAATGATCATCCAATGAGGAGTCGCCAAGTAAGCAAGGAAATGTAACAATGATGCAATATACTCTTCTAAGGACTTAGAAGATAATTTTCAAGAGGAAGAGAAGGCTAAAGGGGGCGCCACATCTTGATAAAAAGAGAGAAGAAGAGCAAATCAAAATAAGACAAGCCTCACAAGTTCAAAAGTGCAAAAAAAAAAAGTCTTCTATCTCTTCTTCTACATTTTCTTTCTTTCTTATCTCTTAAAGCCTATTGTATTCATATTCATACTTCTTGAATAGGGTTCATCTATACCACCATATATTCTTTATTGTTGTAAAAGATTGATCAAGGTGTGATCAATCTTGTACTCGCAAGGTGGTGGTGTTCGTGATCGTTGTATTCACATACAAAGTTTGTAAAGGGTTGGAGTTGGTGTGTAACTCTATCAACTCTGTGTGGTAAGGTGTTATTTGTGTTTTGTGATTAGTGCTAACCGAGAAAAGTGTCCTCGAATACTGGAGTAGGTTGTTTGAATCGAACCAGTATAAAATTCCTTGTGTTCTTTACTTTCAGCACTTACTTTCAATTTCCAGCACAGTGCATCGTTTTTTATCACGTTATTAAAAATAGTAAACGAATTTTGAAAAATCACAAAAATTTTCAGAATCATAGCCACACGTCTTAAGGTTATTTTGGCGCAAGTTTCAACCCTTTTGGACAAGTATAAGTCATCCAAACATCCAAAGTTCTGAGACTAGTGCAGTCTGATTTTCAGGCTTGCAAAGGTTAAGACTTTGAACATATTTGACTAATTTTCCAAAAGAATTTTTCAAAACTGTTTCAATCCAATTAAATAAAACTAATAAGGGGTTAATCATTAAATTTCTAGAGCATTTGGAGTTACGGTTAAATAGGAATTAATTTTTCAAGTCAGACAACCGTTTCTGGCAGATTTGCGCAATCTGACCATCAACGAATTTTAAAGGGGTTAGAGGTTGAATTGTAATCTGAAATTTTTAGGAGATACTCAGAACATCTGAGACTAAGTTCTCTCCAAATTTCAGAATTTTTGAAGACCCGCAACCTAGTTTTCAAAACGTTTCAAAACAGGTCCCGAAAACAGAAACAGTTTTTAGAAGTTTGGTTTTTGGTTTAAAACAATTTTAAAAACCATATTTTCCGCACTCACTATTCAACCCCCCTTCTAGTGGTGACATATATAGATCTATGATTGGCTCTTTGCTATATGTTACTGCTAGTAGGCCTGATATCATGTTCAGTGTATGTATGTGTGCATGTTTTCAAAGTCAACCTAAAGTGTCTCACTATAATGCGGTGAAAAGAATATTCCAATATATTAAGCACACACCCACCTTAGGCATTTGGTATGATAAAGATTGTGACTTTAATTTGCATGCCTACACTGACGCTGATTATGGTGGATGTAAAATAAATAGAAAAAACACGAGTGGCACTTGCCAATTTATAGGAAACTCACTTATTTCATGGTTTTCCAAAAAGCAAGCAAGCGTAGCTTTATCCACTACTGAAGCTGAGTACATGGTACTTAGTCTTTGTTGCACACAATTACTATGGATAAAACAACAACTTTCAGACTTTGGAATTACCGTGAATAAAATTCCTATATATTGTGATAGTATGAGTGCAATCAACCTATCTAAGAACCCCGTGCTACACTCTAAGGCCAAGCATATAGAAGCACGCTATCACTTCCTTCATGATCACGTAAATAATGGTGATATTGTGATAGATCACGTACGCACTGAGGCACAAGTAGCTGACATCTTCACTAAAGCATTAAATCAGGCCACATATGAAAATCTTCGTTCTAAATTAGGCATGATTTCTGCTGATTTGATTTGATTGTCTTTCCATATTTACATGCATTTTCGATTGACTTTCCAAAATAAAGAGGGAGAGAATGCATGATTTAAGGGGGAGAGAGAAACTGATTGCATAAATCAAGGGGGAGCGAATTTGAAATTTGAAATTCAAAATTTGAATTTATGCACAATTGGAGGGGGAGCGACAAGATTTAAATCATGAATGTAGGTTATTTTGTAAATCATCAAAAGGGAGAGATTGTAGAGAAAAGGGGTTTGAGTGATTATAAAATGCATGATTTAAATAACGTGTATTAAAGAAATGCATGACATATTTCATGACATGACACGTTATTGCATAAAACTTGCCTTATATAGTTCATATATAATGTTGTCGTACTAACAAGCCATGAAGCTTTAAAGCTTACATCAAATGGCAAGCATTTGTTGTGTTTGAACTATTTTCAGGTTCCATCATTAATGAACTAAACTAGTTCATTAAGTGAAGTACTTAGTTAAATAAACTAAGCAGTTCATTAAAGGAAGCAATATTTGGAAAAGGTACAAAGGCAACAAGTTGAAGAAAGGAAAGTTCTTCACTCCCTTATATCACACGTTTTTCAATATATATACATATATATATTCAGATTTTTTTTGAAAAAGGCACATACACATATATTACAATGTACTACCGATACGTTATATATTTTGCGAACGTACGTTAACGTCACACCACTATATTTGACTCATATTTATGAGTATATTCAGGTCTTATATCATATGATATAAGTCTTGGTGATGACAAATTTATTACGACACGTTAAAAGGTTCTAAACCAAAAATTGTCGTATCGGGCGAATACCAAAACTTCGCCAACGTGTCACGTACTTGCCATATATAGATGGCCAGCCCATACACTTCAAAAATGGCCACAAATTTCGTGGCTTAAATGGTATGTGCAGCCATAAAATCATTCCATGTGGGCACATACAAATCACCCTCAATTAAGGCCAAATTGTGTAGATTCCAAATTCAATTTTGTCACATGTTGGGCGCCACTTTAGATCAGCCTAAGTGCTGAATATTAAAGTTTAATTTATGTATATTATGTGTAACATAATATATATAACATGTGCAAAAAGTTGGAATTTAATTAGAGAAAAATCGGGTAATCTATAAACGTCGAAAATTCGGTTTTCTACGTACACGACACATGGAACATTTTTGGCATGGAATATAACATGTATGTAGACACTTTTTACATACTTCATACATTCTAAAGTGTTCTAGAAAAATCAATTAAGGGCTGATTGGAATATACCATATGTGTATAATTATATGTGCACTATTTTACAAAGTTTGCAAAAATAAAATTCAGCACATGTATAAACTATTGCACACGCCTAGACAGCCATGTTGGAGCATATGTGGAGCTTTGTTGGCATCTTGATTGGCCAAGAATGAAGCGTGCAATGTTGGTGACATAAAGAAAGGAACTACAAAAGGTAACATTTCAAACTTTGTCACATTTGTAACACATGCTGAAAATTTCAGCATGTGTGCATAGGCTGGCCGATTTTTTACACTTAATGAGCCATATTTTACTATCTTGAATTATGTGGATTAATTGAAATATGTTATGGCAATGTTTTAAACATATCATAGAAATAATCAAGTGATATTTTTAAATATCACACATGCTGAAAATTTCAGCATGTGTGTAATGTACTTGGCCAATTTTATGGCCTACTTGGTGACTAAGTTTATTCCAAAATTGGTAGAAATGTTGTGTACTAAATGATGATTGATTTCTTCTTTATTTTCAAGGAATAAATCAAATGCAAACTCGGCAACAATTTGAATAAAGTGTAAATGTTACACATGCTGAAATTTCAGCATGTGGATAAGCTTATGGCCGATTTTTTTGATAGGAAATTGGAGATATTTTTCTTGCTAATTATGTGGGATGATTATGTGACTTATGGCAACACTTTTATGGCTAATTGGCATATGCTTTTTAAGCTTTATTTTCAGATTTATCTAGTCATCAAATGATGACAACTTCCATCTAATCAATGAGTGCCAAGTAAGCAAGAGCTGAATGATCATCCAATGAGGAGTTGCCAAGTAAGCAAGGAAATGTCACAATGATGCAATATACTCTTCCAAGGACTTAGACGATAATTTTCAAGAGGAAGAGAAGGCTAAAGGGGGCGCCACATCTTGATAAAAAGAGAAAAGAGCAAATCAAAATAAGACAAGCCTCACAAGTTCAAAAGTGCAAAAAGAGTCTTCTATCTCTTCTTCTACATTTTCTTTCTTTCTTATCTCTTAAAGCCTATTGTATTCATATTCATACATCTTGAATAGGCTTCATCTATACCACCATATATTCTTTATTGTTGTAAAAGATTGATCAAGGTGTGATCAATCTTGTACTCGCAAGGTGGTGGTGTTCGCGATCGTTGTATTCACATACAAGGTTTGAAAAGGGTTGGAGTTGGTGTGTAACTCCATCAACCCTGTGTGGTAAGGTGTTATTTGTGTTTTGTGATTAGTGCTAACCAAGGAAGGTGTCCTCGAAGACTGTAATAGGTTGTTTGAACCGAACCAGTATAAAATTCCTTGTGTTCTTTACTTTCAGCACTTACTTTCAATTTCCAGCACAGTGCATCGTTTTTCATCATGTTATTAGAAATAGTAAACGAATTTCAAAAATCACAAAAATTTCTAGAATCATAGCCACACGTCTTAAGGTTATTTTGGCGCAAGTTTCAACTCTTTTGGACAAGTATAAGTCATCCAAACGTCCAAAGTTCTGAGACTAGTGCAGTTTAATTTTTAGGCTTGCATCGGTTGAGACTTTGAACGTATTTGACTAACTTCCCAAAAGAATTTTTCAAAACTGTTTCAACCCAATTAAATACAACTAATAAGGGGTTATTCATTAAATTTTCAGAGCATTTCGAGTTACGGTTAAATAGGAATTAATTTTTCAAGTCAGACAACCGTTTCTGGCAGATTTGCGCAATCTGACTATCAACGACTTTTAAAGGGGTTAGAGGTTGAATTTTAATCTGAAATTTTTTAGAGATACTCAGAACATCTTAGACTAAGTTCTCTCCAAATTTCAGAATTTTCGAAGACCTGCAACCTAGTTCAAAACGTTTGAAAACAGGTCCTGAAAACAGAAACTGTTTTCAGAAGTTGGGTTTTTGGTTTAAAACAATTTTAAAAACCACATTTTCCGCACCCACTATTCAACCCCCCTTCTAGTGGTGCCTTGCAGATCCTACACGTTGCACTCAGAAACAACAGCGCACAAATCCAGATCATCCATTTGGCTGACAAGGTTGGCTTTCGTTTTTTCCTGTTTTTTCTTGGGCTTACGGCAGTCAACACTGCGGTGCCCCAGAATTCCACAGTTATAACATTTTTCAGTGAATTTTTGGCAACTTTCTTGCCTTTAGGGTTCACTCCGATAGAATTTACCTTTTTCTTTTTCTTCGCCTATGCGACATGAGCCTTTGCATGACCAGAGCTCGAACTTGGCTTTCTTTTGGATCTGCGGTTGTCCTCCTCTATACGGAGTCATACAATCAGATCCTCCAAAGTCATCTCCTTTCGCTTGTGTTTGGGATAGCATCTAAATTCCCTCCACGAAAGAGGTAGCTTCTCAATCACAGACGCCACTATGAAAGATTCACTGAGCGATATGCCCTCTTCTTCCATTTCGACCACTAACATCTGAAGTTCTTCAATCTGAGAAACAACAGTCTTAGAGTCTAACATTTTAATATCAAGAAATTTTCCAACGACAAACTTCTTTGTACCGGCATCCTCCGCGCGGTACTTCTTATCTAAGGCCATCCACAGTGACTTTGCAGTTTTAAAGGTTCAATACAGCCCGTACAACGAATTGTCTAAACAATTTAAAATATGACTCAAGCAAACATAATTACTATAATTCCACGCTTCAACCATCAAACTGTTTTGCATATTCTGATTCTGATCTTCAACCGGAACCACCTCCGGAGGATCCTCAGTCAGCATTTAAGCCAAACCCATCATTGTCAAGAAAAACAGCATCTTTTGCTATCAGCGTTTGAAGAAACTGCCTCCAAACATTTCCGGCTTCTCAACCTGCCTAACAACAGGGACAGGAGCATGAACAAACGCATCAACAGTAGGTGCAATCGGAACAGCACTGTTATGTTCCTTAGAACCAACGTGCACATCATTGAACGAATTAGAGCTTTCGTTCTCCATCACGTTTCAGTTTCTGACAAATGTAGAAACAAGAAGTCAGTATACAAACAGAATACTGTAAATAAACCGGTACAGAACTAAGATAAGAAACGATTCGTCTTAAGATTGTCAGGTCATATACGAAATTGACATTCTGTACATCACAAGGATGAGCAGAGCTCAACACAGGAAGAGCTAAGCTCAGCACATGGATGAGCAGAAGTCAACACTGGAAGAGCTGAGCTCAACACAGGAAGAGCAGAGCTCAACACAGGAAGAGCTTAGCTCAACTCAGGAGGAGCTGAGCTCAACGCAGGAAGAGCAAAGCTCAACCCAGGGAAGAGCTCAACACAGGGAAGAGCTCAACACAGAGATGAGCTCAACATGCAAACCGAGGCGGGTCCAGGACTCTGTCCTTAAGACGAATTTCTCTGGTATACTGTGCCTAACCAAAAATTGCAAACATCTCCCAGGATACAACGACTAACAGTTCCAACGGGTGGCACTACTACGTAAGAACTCCACGAACCTGACAAACGTTCCGACTTCTCGGATTGATGAATTGCAGCAGCAGTGTATGCATTATGCAGCAGTAGTTTGTGCAGAATGCTCGTATGCAGCTGGAGAAGGGAAGAAGTTTTTTCAGTGTTTTTCAGAGGCAGAGCACTGTCTCCATTTATAGAGGAAAATCTTGAAGGTTACGGCAACCGACGACCGCATTGATTGGACAGTAACTCCCACGACCACCATGCACCCCACGACCGCCTCTGATCGGCCAGTAACCCACGGCTGATAGGAATCAGTCAACTGAAACTGCCAGCTTAATCCGAGCCGTTAGATCGTAGGATTAAATCATAACCGTAGGATCAGGTAACTTATTTTCTGGAAAAATTTAAAAAAAAATTTGTCCAAAAAGATAAGAACCGAGCGGGCGAGCCACGAGCCGAGCCGAGCCGGCCGGACGAGCGGGCGATGGCGCGTGCTCGTGGTGGCAGCCATCTGCGTCTACCCTCCGGTCAAAAATTCTCTTGCCCTTAGGGCACATCTAAAGTGCCTCTCCTAGCACTATATTTGGTGGCAACTTTCATTCAATTGACCGATGTGGTATATTTGGAAAATGATGATGTTTTTAATTTTCATGAGACCACATCATCATTTCTCTATTTTTCAACCATTTTAACTTCTACTTCGAGCATTAATTTCCCATTCATTCGTTATCGGAATTGAGTGATCCAAAACCCTAAAATCATCTACTCATTACGTAGATAATTTAGGACTAATTAGTTTCCATTCTTGATTAACAGAAACCAATCATAATTAAGTTCAAAATATGTTGCTCACCAACTTTATACAAACCTATTTCCAAAATTTCTTCCAAACATTATATACCAAATTTATATAAATTTACCGTTCAAAGCCATTTTACTAATATATATCGTCCCGATTTTAATAAAGATGGTCAAGTTCAACCAAACCAAATGTAACTACGTTGTGGGAAAATCTAGCCTCCCGACTCGGGAAAGCAACAGTATCCCGTCCAAAGTATGTGACCCGTTAGATTAGAACAAAAAATGATGAAGACACTACAATCGTTGGATGATAAAAATATGGTTTGACCTGGTACTTCTTCTTCCGATTGCCAGTTGCAATTCAATCCCTAAAAAAGAAGCCCTTCATCGACTTCAACACAGTGCTGAAGGGGAGGAGGAGATATGGTGATGACTGCTTGGTTTTGGAATTTTAGGGGGAGGGGTATGCTAGGAGTTGAAGGAAGAAGGTGTTATATCCCATTTTTTTAATGAAGGGCAAAAGAGTCATTAAGGCTTAATTAATTATTAAACCTAATTGGAATTGATAATTTTCCCTAAACCCTAATCAAATTCTATTTAAACAAGCTCTTAGACCCTCTCCCCTCAACAAAACGTACGTCGCAGGGAAGTAGGCAGCGACGCCTTGCCGAGCGCCGCTTTTAAGGAGGAGGAACCACCACTCGATCACGCTCTTCAACGCGTATCAAATACCAGGTAGGTGCCCCCTTAACATCCGTTGAATGAAACAAACAAAAGTCTTTAATTTCTCCATGAAAACGAGATCGTGCATTAGTATTTGTGATTGTATAGATGCTTGATTATTAGATTATATGTATATGTGATGAATTGTATGTCCGTATATATGATCGTATATGTATATATATGTATGATGCTATTTTCGTATGAAAACTCGAAAAAGATTTGATTTTTGATGTGCGTGTGCGTGTGAATACCGGAATCATAGGAAGAAGCGTTTGTGCCGGCGGCGCGTGGCTGGTGGTGGTGGGTTAGGACCACGTGCTGCCGGACGGAGGTCGCAGGAAGAAGTGTTTGTACCGGTGGCGCGTGGCCGGTGGTGGTGGGCTATGACCACGTGCTGCCGGATGGAGGGATAAGGGAGGGCGGCGGCGGACTGATCTGGTTGGGGGGCGATTTGGAGGGGTGGGGGCTGAGGGGAGGGGGGCGGCTGAGAGGGGTGTGGGGTGGCAGTGCGAACTGGGGGGGGCGGCTGAGAGGAGTGTGGGGTGGCGGTGCGAACTGGGGGGGGGGGGGCTGGGGCTTGTGTGGGGGCGGACTGGGGGGGCTGGGGGTGAGGGAGAGGGAGTTGGAGCTGGCGGGGGTTTTGCTGAGGGAAAAGAATTGGAATTCGGGGGGTGGGGTGTTAGACGGACGAAGGTTAGGAAAAAGAATAAGGAAAGAAAAAGAATAAAGAATAAAGAAAAGAATATTAAAAGAAAAGAAATGAAAAAGGGCGGGGGAAGCTGAGATAGAAAGTTGCAGGAAGGAAAATTTGAGGAGAAGCAGGATGGCGTGTGAAGAAAAAGGAAAAGATAAGGAAAATGAAAAAGAAAAAAAAAGAAAAGAGAAAAAAAAGTAAAGGAAAGATTCCGTGTGTGATTTTTGTGCATTCATGCATCACGAGACATTGCATATATGTTATGTTTTGTTCCGTTCCATTCTGTTCTGTTAGGATATGCGAGACGTAAGTCGCATATCCGTTCTGTTCCGTTCTGTTCCGTTCCGTTCCGTTCCGTTAGGACCCGGGGTCATGCATTGCACGATATGATGAATGTTTCTGAGAAGGTAGGTTATCATGCATCACGTATGTGGCATTGCATTTCACGCTCATTTTTCACGATTATGTGTTTTGATTGTTTTAAGAAGTTCTGACCGTTATATGTTGTTTTAAGAAGTTCTGACCGTTATACGTTGTTTTAAGAAGTTCTGACCGTTATACGTTGTTTTAAGAAGTTCTGACCGTTATACGTTGTTTTAAAAAGTTTTGACCGTTATACGTGTTTGCGAAAACGTGGACAGTCTATTTTCGTATTACAGTACGTATATATATTTCACTACTATCCTAGCATGTATGATCTCACAGGGCCGATGCAGGCAGGGTACCTACTGAGTGACGTTTTTGTCGCTCACACCGTTTGTTTTGTTTTCTGGCAGACGATTCAGGGTATGATTATATATGGGTTGGAGAAGATTCCGAGTGGGCTCAGTGGGACTCGTAGAGACTGTCGGGAGATTGAGGAACAAGAAATGAGGAAGTTTAATTTTATTTGTTATTTCATTTGAGGACTTAGCTTAGGAATTTTATTTTACAAACTTTACGATGTCGTTTAATGGATTGTGACTTGATTTGACTATATATGATTTTGGGGATTCTACTCTCGATTTAGGGAGTTTGAATTGATTTATTTCGCTTCCGCAATCGAATACTCTGTCATTTTGATAAATGCAGGGATTCGTACAGACGCCTTGTATATTCCTTAGTGAAATATGGCGGGCGTACCGGTTCTGACCCTAGGGTTCTGGACGGGGCGCTACAGGTGGTATCAGAGACCAGGCTCTAGATCTACTGCGGAAAGCGTAGAATTAAGAAATGATTTTAGACGTAAGATATGACTATAGATTTAAGTTCTGATCATAGATGTAAGTTGGATCTTAGACTAAGTTTGAATCTAGACATAAGCTGTGATCTGAGACTAAGTTTAATTCTAGACATAAGCTGTGATCTGAGACTAAGTTTGACCTAGAATAAGTTTGATTTAGACTAAGTGATGATCGGATTGGGGGCACGGTTGATTTCTATTTTCGTTTTGTTTATCTGTATTTGACTGTTTTCTATTTCTTGAGTTATATATTTTCTGAAATGCCCTTGGCCAAAACTGAGAATTTCCTTGTCGTAGCAAAATGCCGCCAAGAAGGGAGAACGATAGGAACGGCAATAGGAATCCTTCGTAGAATTGGGCCCCACCACAGGTCGTGCTTCCCCAGGCCCTGACCGACGCACTAGTGGTCATGGCCTAAGCTGTGGCGCAACAGCAGCGGCAGCCACATGCTCCACCACCACCGCACTCGGACTTGAGACTCTTCTAAAACGGATGCAGAGGAGTGGTGGTGCAACACAACTGACACCGCTGATCACTTGGATCTAATTTCAGAATGAATTCAAGAGGTATTACGTGCCAACAGTACGATCTTCAGAGCATGACGGCGAAAATGTAGACTTAGGCCATGATATTAGAAAATAAGCTACGATTTTTCCTCTAAGTCACAATCTTAGACATAAGTGATGATTTGAACATAAGCGATGATCATAAACATAATTATTGATCTCAGTTATAAGCGATGACGCTGAACATAAGTCACGATCTTAGACATAAGTAACGATCTCGAATAAGAGTTGACTTTAGACATAAGTACTGATTTAGTAATAAGTGTCGGTTATGTACTAATTATGATTTGGAAATAAGACGTGATCTTAGACTTAAGAAATGATGATGCTAAAAACGATCCTAGAAATAAGTTATGATCCTAAACTTAAGAAGTCGATCGGCTTTGAAACACGTATACCTAGGACATCCCATACAATTCTCCTTTATCTAAGGTTGATCATAACTCTCTAAGCTGTGATCTTAATAACCCTAGTTGAATACTATATAATTGATTTGAATGAATTTACGATGTTAGTCAGAATACCATGCCACAAACGTTAGTTGACATATTAATGGGTCGGGCAGTAACTAAGCCTACCTTACCATAACCGCAACATGGTACCCGGTACCTTTAGGGTAAAGTAAAGCGAGTCCATATCCCTACTTGGACGGTAACATCAGAGCAGGCTTAGGTCTAGGTTGGGACCATAGCGACTAAGGAACGAATTATAATAGTATGATAAATACTAAGAGATGATTTATAATGGAATGATAGAAACTAAATAACGATTAGCATTATAACATGTAGAGTTTAGTTAATAATATTGTACAAAGGAGTTTATAGTCTATGGTTAAGATGTTGAATGTACGGTAATCAAAATAAGTCGACGATATTAGTCTTATTAGAGGTATTGAACAATGGCGGCATGCGAGAATCGACTATAGTATGTGCCTTGGAATACCATATCATTACAGAATTGTGGGTTAAATGTTGACATCGGAACATTTGGTTTGAATCTAGTAGGCTTGAATTGAAATAGAGTAAGCATGAACCAGTCGTGGTTGCTTGTTCAGTTGAGATTTAACTAGGATAATTAGAGGTTTAAATAATCAAGTAAAGAGATACAGTGGATCAGCATGGCACGCGGAATCTTGGTGAACTAGAATACCTTAAGTCGATGAATAGTTAGTGTGTCATGCTAGGATTGGACAATTTAAGTTAGAGATTTTATCATAGTAGGCGAAGGTGAGACTTATAAGAAACGATACATAGACAGGTTGTTCTTTTGAAATTAAGGATAGATTATAGAAATTATACGAAATATTGGACTATTATTTCTCTAGTAGATAAATATTTTATCTAAGCACGCACACCAAATTATGCCTATATTTTACAGGGACTTCAAAAGACATTTTATTTTCGAAAATACCTTATTAAGTCAAATTTCTTTATATAGTCTACTAAACTTTACGAGGTTAGATTTTTTTTATCCGTACTTGTAAATCTTTATAATAAAAAAAAATCGATTCTTTTGACGACCTTGAAAAAGGGAAAAAAAACTTTTCAAATATTGAAGTTCTTGCAAAAACATGTGTTTATATATATTTCTTACCGCATATTTCAAATTTCCGTTTTTGTTACATTCTGTTTTAGTCAAAATTAATTTAATTTGACGACTATCAATATCGCAAGCAGTTTAACCGTTTAAATGTTTTCGAAGTTATTTAACCGCTTGCGATGAACTTACTTAACTTTGGTGAAGACAAAAGAAAAAAAAGGTATCTTCAAAATATATACCTGTTTTTGAAAACGGAAGGTACCTTATTCAAATTGTTTCATAAAGCCTTACATTATTAAGTTTTCAACTGTTTTGACGTAATTTTACCAAAATGCCTTGCGAACAAGTTATATCATCGTTTTTAAAATGGTTATTTGAGATACTGCGTTGCGAAAACAAATCTATGATACTTTGAGTTTTGTGGTTACAAAAATTAGAAGGTCCAGTATTTTAAATAGTTAAAGCTATATTCAAAATTATAGCTACGCAAGCTACTTTTCTTTTAACTTAAAGAAAAATATGTCCATATACATATTTCGTATACTAGGCTGCTTACGATGTCTCTGAGAAATTAAGAGCATGATCATAGAGCTAGTTTGTAAGTATATAAGAACTGATTTTGAAGACTTGGTTGTGTTAAAGAAGGGTAACGGTTACCATATTGGCATACACAAAGGATGTTAGTATGGATATGTGATAAGTTTAAGAATCCGATATTGTAGATTGCAATAAGTTGAATGATACACGTCAAGTGGTATAAGTGGAAGTTTGTAAGCAATGATTATAGGGAATCAAGTAAGGATTGAACTCTATAAGGACTAAGTGATGACTACGTTAAATCGTACTAGAGTACAACGTATTCCGAAGAATACATAAAACTTCAGGGATGAGTTTTATGAACAAGGTGTTAAGTTAAAGATTGTACTACACCTAAGAATTGATTTTAGGGGGTTGCTCATGATAGCAAAGATAAGTACGATATAGACCGACAATTAAGTTATGAAGCCAATATAATGATGATACCCTTAAGGTTGATTCGAGAATGATGGAAAGAATAGGTTATGATCTATCAGGCAGAGGACAATGGATTTAAAGACTACATTGTATATATACACACTGAATGACTTGAGGACTTAGTTCTGTATCGAGGAAGTGAAATGGGTAACATATCAGAATATGCAAGAGATACTAAGTTCGGTCATGATCAAGGTAAATGGATTGTGTAGGACTATACTAAGTTATTGACTACGTAACACACAAGTTTCGAGGACGAAACTTTTTGTAAGGGGAGGAGAATGTTATATCCCATTTTTTTTAATGAAGGGCAAAAGAGTCATTAAGGCTTAATTAATTATTAAACCTAATTAGATTTGATAATTTTCCCTAAACCCTAATCAAATTCTATTTAAACAAGCTCTTAGACCCTCTCCCCTCAACAAAACGTACGCCGCAGGGAAGTAGGCAGCGACGCCTTGCCGAGCGCCGCTTTTAAGGAGGAGGAATCACCACTCGATCACGCTCTTCAACACGTATCAAATACCAGGTAGGTGCCCCCTTAACATCTGTTGAATGAAACAAACAAAAGTCTTTAATTTCTCCATGAAAACGAGATCGTGCATTAGTATTTGTGATTGTATAGATGCTTGATTATTAGATTATATGTATATGTGATGAATTGTATGTCCGTATATATGATCGTATATGTATATATATGTATGATGCTATTTTCGTATGAAAACTCGAAAAAGATTTGATTTTTGATGTGCGTGTGCGTGTGAATACCGGAATCATAGGAAGAAGCGTTTGTGCCGGCGGCGCGTGGCTGGTGGTGGTGGGTTAGGACCACGTGCTGCCGGACGGAGGTCGCAGGAAGAAGTGTTTGTACCGGTGGCACGTGGCCGGTGGTGGTGGGCTATGACCACGTGCTGCCGGATGGAGGGATAAGGGAGGGCGGCGGCGGACTGATCTGGTTGGGGGGCGATTTGGAGGGGTGGGGGCTGAGGGGAGGGGGCGGCTGAGAGGGGTGTGGGGTGGCGGTGCGAACTAGGGGGCGGCTGGGGCTTGTGTGGGGGCGGACTGGGGGGGCTGGGGGTGAGGGAGAGGGAGTTGGGGCTGGCGGGGGTTTTGCTGAGGGAAAAGAATTGGAATTCGGGGGGGTGGGGTGTTAGACGGACGAAGGTTAGGAAAAAGAATAAGGAAAGAAAAAGAATAAAGAATAAAGAAAAGAATATTAAAAGAAAAGAAATGAAAAAGGGCGGGGGAAGCTGAGATAGAAAGTTGCAGGAAGGAAAATTTGAGGAGAAGCAGGATGGCGTGTGAAGAAAAAGGAAAAGAAAAGGAAAATGAAAAAGAAAAAAAAGAAAAGAGAAAAAAAAGTAAAGGAAAGATTCCGTGTGTGATTTCTGTGCATTCATGCATCACGAGACATTGCATATATGTTATGTTTTGTTCCGTTCCGTTATGTTCTGTTAGGATATGCGAGACGTAAGTCGCATATCTGATCTGTTCCGTTCTGTTCCGTTCTGTTAGGACCCGGGGTCATGCATTGCACGATATGATGAATGTTTCTGAGAAGGTAGGTTATCATGCATCACGTATGTGGCATTGCATTTCACGCTCATTTTTCACGATTATGTGTTTTGATTGTTTTAAGAAGTTCTGACCGTTATACGTTGTTTTAAGAAGTTCTGACCGTTATACGTTGTTTTAAGAAGTTCTGACTGTTATACGTTGTTTTAAGAAGTTCTGACCGTTATACGTTGTTTTAAAAAGTTTTGACCGTTATACGTGTTTGCGAAAACGTGGACAGTCTATTTTCGTATTACAGTACGTATATATATTTCACTACTGTCCTAGCATGTATGATCTCACAGGGCCGATGCAGGCAGGGTACCTACTGAGTGACGTTTTTGTCGCTCACACCGTTTGTTTTGTTTTCTGGCAGACGATTCAGGGTATGATTATATATGGATTGGAGAAGATTCCGAGTGGGCTCAGTGGGACTCGTAGAGACTGTCGGGAGATTGAGGAACAAGAAATGAGGAAGTTTTATTTTATTTGTTATTTCATTTGAGGACTTAGCTTAGGAATTTTATTTTACAAACTTTACGATGTCGTTTAATGGATTGTGACTTGATTTGACTATATATGATTTTGGGGATTCTACTCTCGATTTAGGGAGTTTGAATTGATTTATTTCGCTTCCGCAATCGAATACTCTGTCGTTTTGATAAATGCAGGGATTCGTACAGACGCCTTGTATATTCCTTAGTGAAATACGGCGGGTGTACCGGTTCTGACCCTAGGGTTCGGGACGGGGCGCTACAGAAGGGGAAGGTGCGAACTTGAGGGAGAAGGGAGGAGGGAAGCTCCAATACGGAATAGGGAAAGAAAGGCGCTGGCGGTGGTTCTTTCCGGTGCTGTTGGGAGAGGGAGCTAGTTGAGTGATGGGCGGTGGAGTAGATGAAGGAGAGGTGAACAACAGCAGGGGAGGACGGAGTGGGAGAGGGAGGCGGCATGTAGTTTTATTTCATTTTCTTAAATCTTTTCTAATTCCACTCAAAAAAATCTTTTGTTATGCATTATTTTTTGTCCCCTCAAAAAAATACAATAATAAAAACAAATCCATTATTTTTTTAAAAGCTGAAGTACTGAACATTAATTTAGCACAAAAGGAAAGTAAATACTAAAATATTTTGACATTCAATGTTTCTTATTTTTTTATGATTAAAACAGATATACACACATTGCTTTCGAATTAATTTTCTCTTTCATGTGCTATTTCAAACAATGAATAGAAAAGCAAATTGTACTTTTAACAAGTATATACACACAGACACTATCTACGCTTTAAGTTGACATTCCACTTGGTTGCATATGTTATACCGTTGTTTTACATCACATGTACATATACACGTGATGTGTATTTTAATATCGAAAGTCTTTTCTTTGTATTGCTTGAATTTCCTCACTAACACACTAGCACAACACATATCTATTATTATGTCATTTATGCATGTACATATAGAGCCGGGGGTCTCACTGGAAGCAGGCTCTCTATCCCTTGGTATAGAGGTTTTGTCTGCCTACCACTTACCCTCCCCAGACCCTAATGATAGCTTTTGCTGTCGTTGGGATATACTGGGTGCGGATAATGATGATGATGACACACACACTCTATATATGTGTGTATGTGTCTATATATATATATATATATATATATATATATATATATATATATATATATATATATTACACATAATATGATTACAGATGTAATACACATGTCTAGCACTTAATTTATATATGTATATATATGTGTGTGTGTGTATATATATGTATGTATGTCATATCAAGAAAAAATGATCATATAAGAAGTATTTACTTAATTTCTATATACAGAACACATAAACATTTACGTACGGGACTATTAAAATACTTGAATATTTGGTCTGAACTAGGTAATTGGTATCGCTGTATATGCGTGTGTTTGTGTATTAACTGTTATTAAAAATTAGAAAATTATTTGATCTTCTCACAACCCAAAACCCGGCATTTCTTCTAAACTTTTCTCTTACCTTCTCTGTTAAATCAGTTATTGATTCTTCTGGTCCTCTTTTTTCTCTACCGATTGATATCTTTTTCAGAAATAACCTTCTGGTGAATCGGAAACAAGATTGTGCTTGAGAAATTTGACACTTGAACTTACGCCCACTGATGATGTCAAGTTTATCACCAAGTAATAAATGTGATGTTGGGTCACTCCGTCAATTCTTCGTCAGTTGTTTGTAGTGGGCTGTTGACCGACCTGCACAAAGGAACAGGGTCAGAGGACCCGGGATCTATGACCCCGGGTAATACCCTCCGACGTTCAAGTCAGTTGAGGCCATTTATGGAGAGGTTTATATACTGTTTTTAAGTGGAAGGTTTTCTGGTAAACCTGGCTCTTTTCACCGTGAGGAAGATGAATCAGAGTTGTAATCTGTGAATTTTCACCTCTCCTACTCTCTCCTGTTTTCTGCCTTTTATATGGCGACTTGGGCCAATGCATGGGCAGAGACCGAAAATCGTGACAGGCAAGGAGGTCATAAGGATGACTCTTGCCCTTGCATGCTTGCCACGTGGTATGGTACTGAGCTGAGTAAACTAGCTTGGAACACCTGGCTAGATGTTTCACCTGGTAGAGTTCGCCAGGGTAAACTCCTAGGGCATAGGCCAATCCTTCCAGAAATACTCAGAGGTGTCCGGGATGGCCTGAGCCGTGGGGTCGGCTTGCTGAGGTGCAAGTGGCCGACTTCACATAGCGTAGGTCGGCCTATCATGATGACCAATTAGGCATGACCTACGACTGTCGGCCTCGATAAAGCCGAGGCCGAGATGTGACCTTAGGGCCGAGGTGCCCTTGTGACCGTTTGGCCGAAGTGCGCTGTGGTCGAGATTACCCAGTCAAATAGCTGAGCCTGAATTACGTTGACCGTTTAATCCACCGTTGAATGTTGTCCTTTCTGAGCAGGTCAGATTTTGGCCTATCAATTATGCCCCAAGATTAGACTGGCCGAGCTAGCCAGGATGGGCAGGCTAATTGTTTCAATGCATTTAATGAGCAGTCCTTTCGACGAAACGTGTCCGTCATTTACTGAGTTGTACTAAGGATTTACTGTCTATGCAGAACTCGAGGCGACAGACATCTTTTCAGATGTGGCGGTACAGGATTCGATGTCAACCATTTTAAATATGGCGCGGGGATCGAGATCGGCCTATTCGAGGCGACCTTTGGGGAGGTTGAAACTCGCGCCTATGAATAGGTCCTTCCCCTTCATTCTCAAAACTTTCAGTTCATTTCTCTTTGCAATCTTACTTTTCTCCGGTGTCAGTTTCCTCTCCGGCGTCTGTTTCCTTTCCGGCGGTCTTCTTCCTCTAGCAGTTCTCTCCCTTTTTCAGCATCCTCGCAACTCTGTAAGTCTTCTTTCCTGCTTTATCATGTCTTCGGGCTCTGACTCTCAAAATCTTCCTGAGGGAGCTTCCTACATCGGTAATGAAGGAAACTTCAGTTCATCATCGGAGAGGACGGTTGCCACTGACGACCGTCCTCTCGCCAGGTTGCTTAGAGGCACTGGTGATACCGCCGGACCCAGTGCAGGTGCTCTGCCCAACAGAGCCGCTACTGTGGTTGAGGTTTCGCCGGAGCAGGCAGAGACCATCCCTGCTCCGGGAACTGCCATCGCTGCCCCCAAACCTAGGGTTCCATCTCTGCCAGTGGGGGTGGTCTATCGGTGTCCTCCTTCGGCCGAGGTTCAAGAAGCCTTTTGTACTCTGTCCGAGGTTGATGTCACACTGATATGTGATATGTATGACATCGACGTTGAGCATTTTGATCCTATTCTGTCGTTAGCCAATCAGACAGCCTATGACCCTCCTGCGGGTTATGAGGCGGTCTATGAGGAATACTGACATTCTGGATTCCGTCTTCCCATCCCTGTTTCTTTATTCAGGATTCTTCATTCTTACAATTTTAGGCTTCCTCAGATAAAGCCAAACAGCTTGAAGATTATTCTCTGTTTTCTCTTATTCCTTAGTGTAGCGCCCCGACTCGGACAGCGGAATCCGAACCGGTACACCCGTCGTAGCTTACTGAGAAGACTACAAGACGTCTCATCTCTCGAATACACATCATCAATGACGTAAGAGAAACAAGTGCGGAAACTTATAACTCGTGGATCTAAATCATCAATACGGTACACCAAACGATAAAGTGACTATCAATAATAGTCTATGGTCGCAACCATCTCAAATGAACTAAGAAACAGAAATAACAAAATCCATCTAATCAATTCCCTCAACAAGGTCTAGGCATCCCATTCTGCCCACTCGCCGTCGTCCTCTATGAAGATCATGTCGTAACTAGGCTCATCTGCAATGACAAAGGCAGTACCCTTAGCGAAAACGCTAGCAAGTAACCCGCTTATAAGACATATGGAATCAACACATGGCAACACATGAGTAATACATATAATTCCAGGGAGTTGTGGGGCACATGTCTTGTATAACTTCCAAAGATATAAGCGAATAACATAATAGAGCAAGTACAACAATTCGTACGCAAATAACAATTCAATGGCTATCAAAGTACCACGCACATCCATACCACAACGACTCACATGATGCATGTCAAAATATGCACTATACTACACAATCACCAATGCATGAGCCATTTCTTTTCAAAACAGTGCAATGCATGTCACAATGTCCGGTCTTGTAGCTTTATACCCTGTAACGCACCCCGGCTTACATTTCCATCCCGGTTAACGTTACAGACAACTTTATACCCTGTGATGTACCTCGGCTTATATTTCCATCCCGATTAACATCACAGACCTCGTTATACTCTGGAATGCACCTCGGCTTATATTTCCATCCCGATTAACATTGCAGAGGACTTTATACCCTGTAACGCACCCTGGCTTATATTTCCATCCCGGTCAACGTTAAAGACACTTTGTGCCCTGTAATGCACCTCGGCTTAAATTTCCATCCCGATTAACATTACAGGTCACCTTCACAAACCTGTACCGAAGCACAGCTCTTTTCAAAACAATATGCAAATGCAAGTGCCATGATGCAGGACTTCTCATCTCATTCACATTCTTGTTCACATAGATGCAATTCACATTCACATATTCAATTCGCATTCAATAACACTCAAACACACAAGAATCCCCTCACTTACACATCAATGCTTATACTTCAGGCTAGGTCGTCAACACTTAACCTTGATTCTAAAATTCACAAACCAATGGGAGAACCCCTACCTTCCTTCATTAAACTCTATAAGACCTCGTACGTTCATTTCCTAACCCTCCTAGATCATCCGCGTTGAAATCCGATTCAAATACCCTTCAAATTCTCCGAACTTAATTCACCATCTTAAGTCATGTTCCCAAGACTTAGACTAACTTCAATCAGGTCCTAAGAAGCCTCTAAGGTCACCCAAAGAGTCCCTTAGCTTCCCTCTTTCTTCCCTTAATTTTCCCCAAAACTGATGGACATCATACCCTCACATCGATCGATCGATGTGACTTCATACCCTCACATCGATCGATCGATGTCCATCAGAGAACATCGATCTCTCAGCTCTCTCTACATCGATCGATCGATGTCCGTCAGAGGACATCGATCTCTCAGCTCTCTCTACATCGATCGATCGATGTCCATCAGTGGACATCGATCTCTCAGCCTTACCTTACATCGATCGATCGATGCCTGTCAGAGGACATCGATCTCTCAGCCTTACCCTACATCGATCGATCGATGTACATCATCCCCTCACATCGATCGATCGATGTCCACGATTCCAGAAAAGAAGTTCTGCGATTTCTGCAACAACTGCAAAACCGTAACTCCAATTGATCCCAAACTTCATCCCAATCAATCCAAGCCTAATCCCTGCTATAATCTCATGCTTAAACTACGAATTAAACACTGCCCACATATCGATCACAGATTCAAGCCTAACACCCAAATCATCCACCAAAGCAACCCAAAATCCTACCTTTCTCTCCCTTCTTCCCCCAACCGAAAATAGCAGCAAAGAGAGGGTTCAGGGGATTGGGATTTGCAAGATTTCAAACAATCCACAACGACAACGAAGGATTTCAATATATAGTGGCCAAATCTCGAAGCCAAAACACATAAAGCGCACACATAGATTCACATAAAGAAACTACTTCATGGTGATCCAATTTGATATCAAAATAGGCCATTTTCCTTCGCAAAACGCAAGAACTTATAAGTAGATTACTTGCCTTTGATTACTTGGAGAGGAAACGAAGAACGAATGAAGATTGAATGAAGATCTTGAATTGACTTGATCTAGGGTTGAAGAAGAAGTGGGGAGCGTTTAAGGCAGGGCGGTGGTTTCTCTGCGTAAGAGAGAAAACTGACGTCCTGTCAGTTTTTTTTATATGGGAAGGGAAAAGTTTGGAGTTTCTAAATTATATCTATTATCTTATTTATCTTAAAGGATAATCTCCTAATATTTAATTCAAAAATTAAATCCTAATTAATTCTAATATTTAACCTCCAATTAATTCACATTAATCCTACTACTTAATCTGTAATTCATTACTGTTGACCATCATTAATCTCATTAAATTCCTTCTTTGTCTCTTAATTATCCTACGGAGGGTGCGGGGCATAACATTCCACCCCCCTTACAAAAAGTTTCGTCCTCAAAACTGGCGTACCTTATTGGAAAAGGTGTGGGTATAGCTCCTTCATTTGCTCCTCAAGCTCCCACGTGGCTTCACGCTCCGTATGGTTACTCCACTGAACTTTGACATACGAAATGACGCGTCTGCGTAGGACTTGATCTTTTCTATCCACAATTTTCATTGGATGTTCTTCATAAGTGATATCTTCCTTAACATCCAAAGGTTGTGCTTCAAGGACATGGCTCGGGTCCGATACGTATTTCCTTAGTTGGGATACATGAAATACGTTATAGACTTGGGATAAGCTCGGAGGCAAGGCTAATCTGTATGCTCTTTCACCAACTTTACCAAGTACTTCATAAGGGCCAATATATCTAGGGCTTAATTTGCCCTTCATTCCAAACCTTGCAACTCCCTTGGTGGGTGAAACTCGTAGATAAACCTTTTCACCTTCCTCAAACTCCAAGGGTCGCCTTTTTGTATCGGCCCAACTCTTATTACGATCTTGAGCCACCCTTAACCTCTCTCTTATTACCTTCACCTTCGCAATGGTTTGTTCAACCAACTCGGGTGCAGTGATGGTCCTTTCCCCAACTTCGTCCCAACAAACTGGGGACCTGCACTTCCGTCCGTATAAGGCTTCAAATGGCGCCATGCCAATTGCACTGTGACAGCTGTTATTATATGAGAACTCCATCAACTTCAGCATGCTATCCCAGTTTCCTTTAAAATCCAAGGCGCACGCTCTCAACATGTCCTCCAAAGTTTGGATGGTCCTCTTGGATTGTCCATCCGTTTGAGGGTGGTATGCAGTACTCATTCTTAACTCCGTACCCATGGCTTTCTAGAATGCCCTCCAAAACTTAGAGCTAAACTTGGGATCACGGTCTGACACAATACTGACAGGGACTCCATGTAAGCTCACAATGTTATCCACATAGGTGTTGGATAGTTTCTCATACGAGGTACCATATGGCATGGCTATGAAATGGGCTGTTTTTGTCAAACGGTCTACTATTACCCAAATCATCTCATTTCCATTTCTGGTCTTGGGTAGTCCCATCACGAAGTCCATAGTCACGTGCTCCCATTTCTATTCTGGAATCTCTAGTGGCATCATCAAACCACCAGGTCGTTGGTGTTCTGCTTTAACTTGTTGGCATGCTAAGCATCTTTCAACATATTCCGCTATAGCTCTTTTCATCCCTATCCACCAATAATTTCTTTTGAGATCTTTGTACATTTTAGTGCTACCGGGGTGGATAGATAACCTTGAGTTATGAGCTTCGCATAGCACCTCCTTTCGAAGCTCATCATTGTTAGGTACACACAACCTATTTTGAAGCCATAAACTTCCATCTCCTCGCAATTGAAAGTCTTTTACTGGTCCCGTAGCTAGTTTGTCACGGATTTCTCTCAGTACTAGGTCATCATACTGCGCTTCTTTAATTCTGTCTACCAAGTCCGGGCTGATAAACAGAGCCGTAAGAACATTCGCCACTGAATCCACCACTTCGAGGCCAAACTCCTCGATCTCTCTTTCCAACATAGACTGTCTCGCATGGCTAGACTTTCTGCTCAACGCGTCTGCCACTCTATTCGCTTTCCCCGGATGATAGTTGATGGTTAAGTCATAATCCTTAAGTAACTCCAACCATCTTCTCTGTCTCATATTTAACTCCTTCTGCGAGAATAGGTACTTCAAACTCTTATGATCACTGAATACAGCACATTTCTCTCCATACAAGTAGTGCCTCCAGATCTTAAGAGCAAATACCACAGCTGCAAGCTCCAAATCATGCGTCGGGTAATTCTGCTCATATGGTTTCAGTTGTCTTGACGCGTACGAAATGGCTCGTTCATTTTGCATCAAGACACAACCTATAAATAGAAAATTAGCTTAAGACTAGCATAGGTATATACAATGTATTAATTGTAATGATGTACATACCTAGTCCTTTCTTGGACGCGTCGCTATAGATCACAAAACCGTCGGTGCCGGAGGGTTGTGCCAACACCGGGGCTATGGTCAATCTCTTCTTGAGCTCAGTAAAGCTCTGCTCGTATTCAGCAGTCCATTCGAATTTAGTCTTCTTCTGCGTGAGTCGACTCAATGGAACTGCTATGGTGGAGAATCCCTCGACAAACTTCCTATAATAGCCTGCCAAGCCTAGGAAGCTTCTGACATCGGTCACATTTGTGGGTCTTGGCCATTCAGTGATGGCTTCTATCTTTTTAGGATCCACAGAAATCCCATCTTCCGAAATCACGTGACCGAGAAAAGCTACACTTCTTAACCAGAATTCGCACTTGCTGAATTTGGCATAAAGCTTTTGTTGCCTTAAAATTTGCAACACTACCCTCAAGTGTTCAGCATGCGCTTGCTCGTCGGGAGAATATACCAAGATGTCGTCGATGAACACTACTACAAATTGGTCCAACTGTTCTCGAAATACAGTGTTCATCAAGTCCATAAAAGCTGCTGGGGCGTTAGTTAATCCGAAAGGCATCGCTAGGAATTCGTAATGCCCGTATCGAGTCCGAAAAGCCGTTTTAGGTACGTCTCTGGCTTTCACAAGTAGCTGATGATACCCCTGACGAAGGGCAATCTTTGAAAACCAGCGAGCTCACTTAAGCTGATCAAATAAATCCTCTATTCTTGGCAGAGGATATTTGTTCTTGATGGTGATTTTATTCAGCTCTCGGTAATCAATACACAACCTCATACTGCCATCTTTCTTATTTACAAATAGAACTGGAGCTCCCCAAGGGGATACACTGGGACGAATCAATTTCTTGTCTAATAGCTCTTGAAGTTGTCCTTTAAGCTCCTTAAGTTCGGCTGGAGCCATTCTATAGGGTGCCTTAGATATAGGCTCGGCTCCGGATATCAAATTAATTTCAAACTCCACTTCCCTCGATGGCGGCACTCCTGGTAAGTCATCCGGAAATACGTCCTTAAATTCATTGATCACCGGTATCTGATCTATAGAGGGAACTTCCTGCTTCGGATCTACTGCGTACACCATGAATCCCTCTGCTCCTTTCTGTAAGGCTTTAAAGGCCTTAATCGCCGTCAAGTATATCTTCTTTAGGGCTTTTGTTAACTTGACGTTTCCTTGAACCGTTATTTCATTCATCTCAGGGTCCTTAACGGTCACTTGTTTGAGGTTGCAGTCAATATTGGCATGATTCTTGGTCAGCCAATCCATGTCTAATATAACGTCGAAATCCTTCATCGGAATGGGAACCAATGTCACCGAAAACAACTTCCCATTCAACTCCAATTTACAATCTTTGTACTGGTGGTGAGAAACCAGTACTTGCTCGCGTGCTGCCTGCACCCTGAAGGGGTACTCAAGCCACTCGGGTAAGCAGTCGAGTCCTTTGGCGAATCGCTTAGAGATGAAAGAGTGACTAGCTCTGCTATCAAACAATACGTTCGCAGGTACATTGTTAACTAGAATCATACCTAACCACAAAAGTGTAGCACATAAAGGTTTTCACATAAAAACACATTTAATCACCAACTTAAAAGACTAAAATTCAACTTAAGCAACTATTATTTAACTTAAGTCGTACCTGTCACAACGTTGGCGTCCTCCTGGACTTCGGCGTCCGTCATCGCGTGGACTCTCGCATTGGGCCTGCCTCTCTGCTGTTGGGCCGGCCCTGCTTCTGCTTGAGGCTTAGGGTTCCATTCAGGGCAATCCTTGATCCTATGGCCTGCCTTTCCACATTTGAAACACGCTCCTGTTATTTTCCAACATTCACCCACGTGTCTCCTCTGGCAGTGTGGGCATACTCCGGGTGCTTGACGATCAGGCCGGTTCTGCTGCGGTACCCTCTGCGCTGGCCCCGCCTGTCCTTTCCTGGGAATCTTGACCCAACGTCTGGTTCTACCACCACTTTGCTCTTCCCTTGGCCTCTTGCTCAATTCGTCACGAGCCTCTCTTGGCTGTGACCTGCGCATGTCACTCTCCACACGATAACATGCATCCAACATTTCCTCAAAAGTTTTCAAGCTGGACCCCGCTATAGTTGTCCGTATGTGAGGGTTCAGACCTTCCTCGAATTTCTGCATTTTCATTCTTGTTGTTCTCCAATACCATGGGCGTGAATTTGCCCAAGGCATGAAATCTATCCGCATAGTCTGAAACGGACATCCTTCCTTATTCGAACTTATCGAACTGCCTCATCTTTTCCAAAATGGCAGTCTCAGACACATAGTAATCCTTATAGGCCTGTACAAATTGTCTCCATAGAATAGGGGAAGTCATCTTTGGCAGAATACCGTTCCACCAAGCATTAGCTCTGCCAATCAGAAATGGTGTGGCTACATCCACCTTGAGTTCTTCAGGCACTTGCACAAGCCTGAAGCATTTCTCCACTTCGTCCAGCCAGAACCCAGCCACCTCTGGGTCAGTGGTCCCTTCGAAATTGGGGGCATGCATCTTCCGCATCTCCCCAATATAATATCTGATGCCTTGCTGGGGAGGTGGTGGAGGTTGCTGTGATTGTTGCTGCTGCTGAGCAACCCCTTGAGCTATCATGGTGATAGCGTCTATCAATGCTTGCGGCACTAGAACTGGTGGTGGTGGTGGAGGGTTCTCGTTCCCATTTCCACCGTTTCCTTGGTTGTCTCTTCTGGGAGGCATTTTCTGCAAGATCAATGCTTATTAGCATTCAGCAATTCCCAAAAATAAATACTGAAAGCCCAAATGCGTTGTACAAGGTGGAATTCGTACCCTAAATAAAGCAACATTTATCGATTAACTTTTATCGCGCTCGCACACACCCATCCCAATCAAACTTACATATAGGATCACATACTTAGACCTAAAGATCAACTCAGGGTAAGAATCATAACTTAGGACTCTACGTGATATAACCTAGGTCTCCGAGGTAGATCTGAAGCCTAGGCTCTGATACCACCTGTAGCGTCCCGACTCGGACAGCGGAATCCGAACCGGTACACCCGTCGTAGCTTAATGAGAAGACTACAAGACGTCTCATCTCTCGAATACACATCATCAATGACATAAGAGAAACAAGTGCGGAAACATATAACTCGTGGATCTAAATCATCAATACGGTACACCAATCGATAAAGTGACTATCAATAATAGTCTATGGTCGCAGCCATCTCAAATAAACTAAGAAACAGAAATAACAAAATCCATCTAATCAATTCCCTCAACAAGGTCTAGGCATCCCATTCTGCCCACTCGCCGTCGTCCTCTATGAAGATCATGTCGTAACTAGGCTCATCTGCAATGACAAAGGCAGTACCCTTAGCGAAAACGCTAGCAAGTAACCCGCTTATAAGACATACGGGATCAACACATGGCAAGACATGAGTAATACATATAATTCCAGGGAGTTGTGGGGCACATGTCTTGTATGACTTCCAAAGATATAAGCGAATAACATAATAGAGCAAGTACAGCAATTCGTACGCAAATAACAATTCAATGGCTATCAAAGTACCACGCACATCCATACCACAACGACTCACATGATGCATGTCAAAATATGCACTACACTATACAATCACCAATGCATGAGCCATTTCTTTTCAAAACAGTGCAATGCATGTCACAATGTCCGGTCTCGTAGCTTTATACCCTGTAACGCACCCCGGCTTACATTTCCATCCTGGTTAACGTTACAGACAACTTTATACCCTGTGATGCACCTCGGCTTATATTTCGATCCCGATTAACATCACAGACCTCGTTATACTCTGCAATGCACCTCGGCTTATATTTCCATCCCGATTAACATTGCAGAGGACTTTATACCCTGTAACGCACCCCGGCTTATATTTCCATCTCGGTTAACGTTACAGACACTTTGTGCCCTGTAATGCACCTCGGCTTAAATTTCCATCCCGATTAACATTACAGGTCACATTCGCAAACCTGTACCGAAGCACAGCTCTTTTCAAAACAATATGCAAATGCAAGTGCCATGATGCATGACTTCTCATCTCATTCACATTCTTGTTCACATAGATGCAATTCACATTCACATATTCAATTCGCATTCAATAACACTCAAACACACAAGAATCCCCTCACTTACACATCAATGCTTATACTTCAGGCTAGGTCGTCAACACTTAACCTTGATTCTAAAATTCACAAACCAATGGGAGAACCCCTACCTTCCTTCATTAAACTCTATAAGACCTCGTACGTTCATTTCCTAACCCTCCTAGATCATCCGCGTTGAAATCCGATTCAAATACCCTTCAAATTCTCCGAACTTAATTCACCATCTTAAGTCATGTTCCCAAGACTTAGACTAACTTCAATCAGGTCCTAAGAAGCCTCTAAGGTCACCCAAAGAGTCCCTTAGCTTCCCTCTTTCTTCCCTTAATTTTCCCCAAAACTGATGGACATCATACCCTCACATCGATCGATCGATGTGACTTCATACCCTCACATCGATCGATCGATGTCCATCAGAGAACATCGATCTCTCAACCCTCTTCTACATCGATCGATCGATGTCCGTCAGAGGACATCGATCTCTCAGCTCTCCCTACATCGATCGATCGATGTCCATCAGTGGACATCGATCTCTTAGCCTTACCCTACATCGATCGATCGATGTCCGTCAGAGGACATCGATCTCTCAGCCTTACCCTACATCGATCGATCGATGTACATCATCCCCTCACATCGATCGATCGATGTCCACGATTCCAGAAAAGAAGTTCTGCGATTTCTGCAACAACTGCAAAACCGTAACTCCAATTGATCCCAAACTTCATCCCAATCAATCCAAGCCTAATCCCTGCTATAATCTCATGCTTAAACTACGAATTAAACACTGCCCACATATCGATCACAGATTCAAGCCTAACAACCAAATCATCCACCAAAGCAACCCAAAATCCTACCTTTCTCTCCCTTCTTCCCCCAACCGAAAATAGCAGCAAAGAGAGGGTTCAGGGGATTGGGATTTGCAAGATTTCAAACAATCCACAACGACACCGAAGGATTTCAATATACAGTGGCCAAATCTCGAAGCCAAAACACATAAAGCGCACACATAGATTCACATAAAGAAACTACTTCATGGTGATCCAATTTGATATCAAAATAGGCCATTTTCCTTCGCAAAAACGTAAGAACTTATAAGTAGATTACTTGCCTTTGATTACTTGGAGAGGAAACAAAGAACGAATGAAGATTGAATGAAGATCTTGAATTGACTTGATCTAGGGTTGAAGAAGAAGTGGGGAGCGTTCAAGGCAGGGCGGCGGTTTCTCTGCGTAAGAGAGAAAACTGACGTCCTGTCAGTTTTTTTTATATGGGAAGGGAAAAGTTTGGAGTTTCTAAATTATATCTATTATCTTATTTATCTTAAAGGATAATCTCCTAATATTTAATTCAAAAATTAAATCCTAATTAATTCTAATATTTAACCTCCAATTAATTCACATTAATCCTACTACTTAATCTGTAATTCATTACTGTTGACCATCATTAATCTCATTAAATTCCTTCTTTGTCTCTTAATTATCCTACGGAGGGTGCGGGGCATAACATTCCACCCCCCTTACAAAAAGTTTCGTCCTCAAAACTGGCGTACCTTATTGGAAAAGGTGTGGGTATAGCTCCTTCATTTGCTCCTCAAGCTCCCACGTGGCTTCACGCTCCGTATGGTTACTCCACTGAACTTTGACATACGAAATGACGCGTCTGCGTAGGACTTGATCTTTTCTATCCACAATTTTCATTGGATGTTCTTCATAAGTGATATCTTCCTTAACATCCAAAGGTTGTGCTTCAAGGACATAGCTCGGGTCTGATACGTATTTCCTTAGTTGGGATACATGAAATACGTTATGGAATTGGGATAAGCTCGGAGGCAAGGCTAATCTGTATGCTCTTTCACCAACTTTACCAAGTACTTCATAAGGGCCAATATATCTAGGGCTTAATTTGCCCTTCATTCCAAACCTTGCAACTCCCTTGGTGGGTGAAACTCGTAGATAAACCTTTTCACCTTCCTCAAACTCCAAGGGTCGCCTTTTTGTATCGGCCCAACTCTTATTACGATCTTGAGCCACCCTTAACCTCTCTCTTATTACCTTCACCTTCGCAATGGTTTGTTCAACCAACTCGGGTGCAGTGATGGTCCTTTCCCCAACTTCGTCCCAACAAACTGGGGACCTGCACTTCCGTCCGTATAAGGCTTCAAATGGCGCCATGCCAATTGCACTGTGATAGCTGTTATTATATGAGAACTCCATCAACTTCAGCATGCTATCCCAGTTTCCTTTAAAATCCAAGGCGCACGCTCTCAACATGTCCTCCAAAGTTTGGATGGTCCTCTCGGATTGTCCATCCGTTTGAGGGTGGTATGCAGTACTCATTCTTAACTCCGTACCCATGGCTTTCTAGAATGCCCTCCAAAACTTAGAGGTAAACTTGGGATCACGGTCTGACACAATACTGACAGGGACTCCATGTAAGCTCACAATGTTATCCACATAGGTGTTGGATAGTTTCTCATACGAGGTACCATATGGCATGGCTATGAAATGGGCTGTTTTTGTCAAACGGTCTATTATTACCCAAATCATCTCATTTCCATTTCTGGTCTTGGGTAGTCCCATCACGAAGTCCATAGTCACGTGCTCCCATTTCCATTCTGGAATCTCTAGTGGCATCATCAAACCACCAGGTCGTTGGTGTTCTGCTTTAACTTGTTGGCATGCTAAGCATCTTTCAACATATTCCGCTATAGCTCTTTTCATCCCTATCCACCAATAATTTCTTTTGAGATCTTTGTACATTTTAGTGCTGCCGGGGTGGATAGATAACCTTGAGTTATGAGCTTCGCGTAGCAACTCCTTTCGAAGCTCATCATTGTTAGGTACACACAACCTATTTTGAAGCCATAAACTTCCATCTCCTCGCAATTGAAAGTCTTTTACTGGTCCCGTAGCTAGTTTGTCACGGATTTCTCTCAGTACTAGGTCATCATACTGCGCTTCTTTAATTCTGTCTACCAAGTCCGGGCTGATAGACAGAGCCGTAAGAACATTTGCCACTGAATCCACCACTTCGAGGCCAAACTCCTCGATCTCTCTTTCCAACGGAGACTGTCTCGCATGGCTAGACTTTCTGCTCAACGCGTCTGCCACTCTATTCGCTTTCCCCGGATGATAGTTGATGGTTAAGTCATAATCCTTAAGTAACTCCAACCATCTTCTCTGTCTCATACTTAACTCCTTCTGCGAGAATAGGTAATTCAAACTCTTATGATCAGTGAATACAACACATTTCTCTCCATACAAGTAGTGTCTCCAGATCTTAAGAGCAAATACCACAGCTGCGATCTCCAAATCATGCGTCGGGTAATTCTGCTCATATGGTTTCATTTGTCTTGACGCATACGAAATGACTCATTCATTTTGCATCAAGACACAACCTATAAACAGAAAATTAGCTTAAGACTAGCATAGGTATATACAATGTATTAATTGTAATGATGTACATACCTAGTCCTTTCTTGGACGCGTCGCTATAGATCACAAAACCGTCGGTGCCGGAGGGTTGTGCCAACACTGGGGCTGTGGTCAATCTCTTCTTGAGCTCAGTAAAGCTCTGCTCGCATTCAGCAGTCTATTCAAATTTAGTCTTCTTCTGCGTGAGTCGACTCAATGGAACTGCTATGGTGGAGAATCCCTCGACAAACTTCCTATAATAGCCTGCCAAGCCTAGGAAGCTTCTGACTTTGGTCACATTTGTGGGTCTTGGCCATTCAGTGATGGCTTATATCTTTTTAGGATCCACAGAAATCCCATCTTCCGAAATCACGTGACCGAGAAAGGCTACACTTCTTAACCAGAATTCGCACTTGCTGAATTTGGCATAAAGCTTTTGTTGCCTTAAAATTTGCAACACTACCCTCAAGTGTTCAGCATGCGCTTGCTCGTCGGGAGAATATACCAAGATGTCGTCGATGAACACTACTACAAATTGGTCCAACTGTTCTCGAAATACAGTGTTCATCAAGTCCATAAAAGCTGCTGGGGCGTTAGTTAATCCGAAAGACATCGCTAGGAATTCGTAATGCCCGTATGGAGTCTGAAAAGCCGTTTTAGGTACGTCTCCGGCTTTGACAAGTAGCTGATAATACTCCTGACGAAGGTCAATCTTTGAAAACCAGCGAGCTCCCTTAAGCTGATCAAATAAATCCTCTATTCTTGGCAGAGGATATTTGTTCTTGATGGTGATTTTATTCAGCTCTCGGTAATCAATACACAACCTCATACTGCCATCTTTCTTCTTTACAAATAGAACTGGAGCTCCCCAAGGGGATACACTGGGGCGAATCAATTTCTTGTCTAATAGCTCTTGAAGTTGTCCTTTAAGCTCCTTAAGTTCGGTTGGAGCCATTCTATAGGGTGCCTTAGATATAGGCTCGGCTCCGAGTATCAAATTAATTTCAAACTCCACTTCCCTCGATGGCGGCACTCCTGGTAAGTCATCCGGAAATACGTCCTTAAATTCATTGATCACCGGTATCTGATCTATAGAGGGAACTTCCTGCTTCGCATCTACTGCGTACACCATGAATCCCATTGCTCCTTTCTGTAAGGCTTTAAAGGCCTTAATCGCCGTCAAGTATATCTTCTTTGGGGCTTTTGTTAACTTGACGTTTCCTTGAACCGTTATTTCATTCATCTCAGGGTCCTTAACGGTCACTTGTTTGAGGTTGCAGTCAATATTGGCATGATTCTTGGTCAGCCAATCCATGTCCAATATAACGTCGAAATCCTTCATCGGAATGGGAACCAATGTCACCGAAAACAACTTCCCATTCAACTCCAATTTACAATCTTTGTACTGGTGGTGAGAAACCAGTACTTGCTCGCGTGCTGCCTGCACCCTGAAGGGGTACTCAAGCCACTCGGGTAAGCAGTCGAGTCCTTTGGCGAATCGCTTAGAGATGAAAGAGTGACTAGCTCTGCTATCAAACAATACGTTCGCAGGTACATTGTTAACTAGAATCATACCTAACCACAAAAGTGTAGCACATAAAGGTTTTCACATAAAAACAGATTTAATCACCAACTTAAAAGACTAAAATTCAACTTAAGCAACTATTATTTAACTTAAGTCGTACCTGTCACAACGTTGGCGTCCTCCTGGACTTCGGCGTCCGTCATCGCGTGGACTCTCGCATTGGGCCTGCCTCTCTGCTGTTGGGCCGGCCCTGCTTCTGCTTGAGGCTTAGGGTTCCATTCAGGGCAATCCTTGATCCTATGGCCCGCCTTTCCACATTTGAAACACGCTCCTGTTATTTTCCAACATTCACCCACGTGTCTCCTCTGGCAGTGTGGGCATACTCCGGGTGCTTGACGATCAGGCCGGTTCAGCTGCGGTACCCTCTGCGCTGGCCCCGCCTGTCCTTTCCTGGGAATCTTGACCCAACGTCCGGTTCTACCACCACTTTGCTCTTCCCTTGGCCTCTTGCTCAATTCGTCACGAGCCTCTCTTGGCTGTGACATGCGTATGTCACTCTCCACACGATAACATGCATCCAACATTTCCTCAAAAGTTTTCAAGATGGACCCCGCTGTAGCTGTCCGTATGCGAGGGTTCAGACCTTCCTCGAATTTCAGCATTTTCATTCTGTTGTTCTCCAATACCATGGGCGTGAATTTGCCCAAGGCATGAAATCTATCTGCATAGTTTGAAACGGACATCCTTCCTTGTTCAAACTTATCGAACTGCCTCATCTTTTCCAAAATGGCAGTCTCAGGCACATAGTTCGGATTTACAAAGGTAATTCTCGAGTTTCTTTCATCGAATTAAACGAACAACATGGATCCTTGGTAGGAAATCGGAGATCAAGTTTTTGTTTTCCGTTGCGCGTTTTGCAGTGATCTCGGTTGATTTCTTAACAGTGGTATCAGAGCCACTTGTTGTCTCGTTTAAATCGACTATATCATGCTTATGTGTTTACTGTTTTTCGTATGGCATGATATGTATAAAACAGTAATTCGGATTTCATATGATGAGAGAAGAATGGTGTTTTTCAATTCGTTTTCATGAGATGATTTGTATACGGCGGTAATCGTTCGTCATGTGATGATCAAAACCGATTTTGTTTATATTAGATATAATCACACGATATGTGTAAAACCTTATTCGAATCTCATCTGGTGATAGCGGATTGATGTTTTCAATTCGTTTTCATCAGATGTTATAATTCAAGATCGTTATATGTGATATAAAGTTTTCGTTTTTCATGAGATGATCAAAAATGATTATGTTTATATCGATATGAACAACCGATTGATGGTTCTGTTTTCGTGTTTCAAAAGACAGATTATCAATTCGATGATGATTCTGATTTCTGGTTTCGGATGAAGATTATCGATTTGATTGATATTCTATTTTAAGGTTTGCGAATGACAGCCATCGATTCGATCGATGCTTCTATAAGGGTTTACACGTAATCAAAACAGTAAGATCGTTAATATGATTGACGCGTCTGTGTTAGGGTTTCGAAAAGAAAATTATCAATGCGATTGATAATTTGTGTTTGGCTTCGAGGGACGCTGCCCCTCAACCCCGCCTAGGGGCTCTGCCCCTCGGGACCCTGCCCAGGGGCGCTGCCCCTCGGAACCCCGCCTGCTAACCGGCTAGCGGGACCGCCGTATGCGTACGCCCTATAGTTCGTTACCGTGACATTAAGAATGTCAATATATATTTATTTGTTATAATATAATTGTGTAAAATATATTATAATTGTTGATGTCTTTGCATGGTGCATAGCATGGCCTCAGGACCTATGTGATTGACTTAGTCATATTTCTGTTTTGGGTTATTATGGCGTGCGTGCCGCTGTAGTTTTTGTTGTATTTTATTATACAGTTAGTTAGGTTTTTCTTTATTATTGTAATAAATGAAGAATCAAGCTATAAAAGTGGTGATGGCGACACATACCAAGGACGAGTGGATTCCATGGAGATGGAGGCACGAGCTCAAGACAAGAAGATATGTATCATTGCAAATGTTGTAATAGGAAGTCTTTAACATATGGTTTCCTTTATGATCTTCATTTGGTCTCATGAAGATCATATTTAGTTTGGCCATGCTATGTTATGTTTACATATTTATCATTTTGTATGAGATGCGTGGATGATAGATTATATATGGATATAGGATGCTACGATATAATGATATGCAATGCAAGACATAAACTTAGTTGAACCCTCATCAATAATTTAAGTCTTTATGCCATCCATGTCTTAAACACCTATTAAAACTGGGATTGTATTAAAGTAGGTATTGCCAAAGCAATGTGCTTTAAACATTCCTAGCTACGTAGGATGAGTAATAGTGCTACTCATATGTTTAAAATTGGTTAGACTTAATTGGGCTATCAAAATGGTTTTGGGCCAAGGCATTAGATGGAATCTAACATACAATGATATATGATGTCATTATTCCATAAATTCTAAGAGTTACATGAGATGTAATTGATAAAGAAGTTACCTACCTAAATAACTTAATTTTAAGCGTCATGCCAAAGCTGAGTTTAGAATTAAGTCAAATATGGATCTTAGCTCACTAAAATATTTCTTTTGAGGGTTATGTTTTAGTGAGATTTTTATAAATTTTAACCTCATTATTAATAAAGTGTTACTTTGCATGTTTTGTAGACCATAAATGGCTGCTAATAACAATTCCACCTTATCACTGCGATCAATCCTTGAGAAGGAAAAATTAAAAGAATGTGGGACTAATTTTGTTGATTGGTTTCGAAACTTGAGAATCGTTCTAAAGCAAGAAAAGAAGTCCTACGTGCTCGATGACCCTGTCCCTGAACCACCTCCTGCTGATGCTTCTGTTGCTGTTAAGAACAAGTATAAGAAGCATGTGGAAGATTCAAACGACATAGGATGTCTTATGCTGGCAACTATGTGTTCAGGACTTCAGAAAGACCTGGAACACTTAGAAGCTTATGAGATGAGTGTGCATCTCAAACAAGCTTTCCAACAACAGGCTAGGCAGGATAGGTTCGACACCGCTGTTGCACTTTTTGACTGTAAGATGTCTGAAGGTGAATCTGTTAGCGCTCATGTTTTAAAGATGAAAGGCTATATAGATCACCTTGCAAGACTTGGATATCCCCTGAGTTTGGAACTCACCACGGATTTGATCCTATACTCTTTGCCTAGCAGTTGTTCACAGTTCGTTATGAACTACAATATAAATAATATGGAAAAGTCCATTCCTGAGCTATACGGTATGCTCAAAACTGCTGAGGGGAATATCAAAAAGCCTACCCATGTATTGAGTGTCAATATCAACCCTATGAAAAAGAAAGGTAAAGGCAAGGGTAAGCCCAAAGGTGCGAAGGGTGCAAAAGGGTCCAAGGGTCAAGCTAAACTGAAACCTGGTCCCAAGGCAAAGGTTCCTAAGGAAGGAACTTGTTTCCATTGCAACAAGCCTGGGCATTGGAAAAGAAATTGTGATGTTTATTTGGAGGAGTTGAAGAAGATGAAGGGTAGTGCGACTACATCTTCAGGTATTTATGTTATAGAAATTAATTTATCTACTTCTTCTTCCTGGGTATTAGATACTGGATGTGGATCCCATATTTGTACAAATATGCAGGGGCTCAGAAGGAGTAGGATGCTGAAGAAGGGCGAGGTGGACCTACGTGTTGGCAATAGAGCAAGAGTTGCTGCTATAGCTGTAGGGACCTATGAGCTTGTCTTGCCCAATGGGCTTTTGTTAGTTTTAAACAATTGCTTTTATGTTCCTACTATGAGTAGGAATCTTATTTCAGTATCTGTTTTGGATGATGAAGGTTATTCATTTTTAATTAAAAATAAGAACTGTTCTATTTTTGATAAAAATGACTTGCTTTATTGTATTGCAAGGAGTTATAATGGCATTTATGTCCTTAACCTTGATGATTCCAATGACGGTAATATTTATAACATATCTTCAAAGAGAACTAAGCCAAATGAATTAAACCCTGCATATTTATGGCATTGTCGCCTTAGCCATATAAATGAGAAGCGCGTATCTAAACTCCATCAAGATGGAATTAGATTCATTTGATTTTGAATCATTTGAAAATTGCGAGTCTTGTTTGCTTGGAAAGATGACAAAGACCCCTTTTACTGGACATAGTGAAAGGGCTAATGACTTATTGGGCTTGGTACATACAGATGTATGCGGCCCAATCAGCATTAGTGCCAGAGGAGGATTTCAGTATTTCATTACTTTTACTGATGATTTCAGTAGGTATGGCTATGTCTACCTAATGAAACATAAGCATGAGTCTTTTGAAATGTTTAGAACTTTTCAAAATGAAGTACAAAATAAACGTGGTAAGACAATTAAAATGCTTCGATCAGATCGAGGTGGTGAATATTTGAGCCAAGAATTTGACCAACATCTAAGAAATTGTGGAATTGTTTCACAGTTGACTCCTCCAGGAACTCCACAATGGAATGGTGTTTCTGAAAGGAGAAATCAAACTTTATTAGATATGGTTCGATCTATGATGGGTCAAGTAGATCTTCCTTTATCTTTTTGGGGTATGCCTTGGAGACAGCTGCATTCATTTTGAACCGTGTACCATCTAAAGCGGTTGAAAAGACACCATATGAGATGTGGACTGGTAAGAGACCCAGTTTGTCTTTTCTTAAGATTTGGGGCTGTGAAACTTATGTGAAAAGATTAGTGTCAGATAAGCTAGCTCCAAAATCTATCAAATGTATTTTTGTGGGGTATCCTAAAGAAACTAAAAGGTACTATTTCTATATTCCCTCAGAGAACAAAGTGTTTGTTGCTCGAAATAGAGTCTTTTTGGAAAATGAGTTTCTCTCCAAGAGAACTAGTGGGACTATAGTACAACTTGAGGAAACTCAAGTTCCACAAGATATCATTGAACCGTCTTTAGAGACAATTTCAGAACCACAAACAGTTGTGGAGCCTGAAAATGTAACACAAGTCCAACGCAGATCTGATAGGATACATCGTCAGCCAGAGAGATATGGATTTCTTGTGACTGATGATAGTGAAGTTATGCTCATAGATCAAGATGAGCCTACTACCTATCAGGAAGCTGTGTCTGGTCCAGATTCTGATAAATGGCTTGGAGCCATGAATTCTGAGATGCAATCCATGTTTGATAACCAAGTTTGGTCTTTAATTGATCCTCCAGAGGGTATTAAGACTATTGGTTGCAAATGGATTTTCAAGAAGAAAACTGACATGGATGGAAATGTGCAAACCTACAAAGCAAGGCTTGTGGCTAAAGGTTTCAAGCAAACTCATGGTATAGACTATGATGAAACCTTTTCACCAGTAGCTATGCTTAAGTCTATTCGAATTCTCCTTGACATAGCAGCATACTATGATTATGAGATATGGCAAATGGATGTCAAAACTGCTTTCCTTAATGGAAATTTACTCGAGGATGTGTACATGACACAACCTGAGGGTTTTGTAAATCCTGAGAATTCAAAGAAGGTTTGCAAGCTTCAAAGGTCCATCTATGGATTGAAGCAAGCATCTCGAAGCTGGAATCTTCGTTTTGATGAAACAGTTAAGAACTTTGGTTTCATCAAGAATGAAGATGAACCTTGTGTTTACAAGATGGTTAGTGGAAGTGCAGTAGTGTTTCTGGTCTTATATGTGGATGACATATTGCTTATTGGGAATGATATCCCTACCTTGCAAAAGGTTAAGGCTTGGTTAGGGAATTCATTTTCAATGAAGGACTTGGGTGAGGCTACCTATATCCTTGGTATCAAGATCTATAGAGATAGATCTAAAAGGATAATAGGCTTGAGTCAGAGTACATACATAGATAAAATGTTGAAAAGGTTCAACATGCAAGAGTCCAAGAAAGGATTCCTGCCTATGTCTCATGGCATTCATCTTAGCAAGAATCAATGTCCTCAGACATCTGATGAGCGAGATCGAATGAATAAAATTCCTTATGCTTCTGCTATAGGATCGATCATGTATGCTATGTTATGTACTAGACCAGATGTCTCATATCCATTGAGCACAACCAGTAGATATCAAGCTGACCCTGGTGAAGGTCACTGGACAGCTGTCAAGAATATTCTTAAGTACCTCAGAAGGACTAAAGATGTATTCTTGGTTTATGGAGGTTTGGATGACGAGTTAGTTGTAAATGGTTACACAGATGCTAGCTTCCAAACCGACATAGATGATTTCAGATCGCAGTCCGGTTTTGTATTCACATTGAATGGTGGAGCTGTTAGTTGGAAGAGTTCAAAACAAGGCACTGTGGCTGATTCTACAACAGAGGCTGAGTATATAACAGCATCAGATGCAGCTAAAGAAGCAGTTTGGTTGAAGAAGTTCATTACTGAGCTAGGAGTGGTACCTAGCATTGCAAATCCTGTGGACATTTATTGTGACAACAATGGTGCCATAGCACAAGCAAAAGAGCCTAGGTCTCATCAGAGATCTAAACATATACTCAGACGCTACCATCTCATTCGAGACATCATCGATAGAGGAGATGTCAAGATATGCAAAGTTGACACAAACGATAACATAGCGGATCCATTGACTAAGCCTCTCTCACGGGTCAAGCATGATCAGCACACTAGATCTATGGGTCTCAGATATTTGTAGGCCTAGTGCAAGTGGGAGATTGTTAGTGTATGTGCCCTAGGCCATGATTTGGACATTTATGTTATGTATTTATTATTAATAAAAGAGGTTTTATTATCATTATTGTTGGTTAGTATGTTACACAATTTTGATATATGTCCCTGATTCATTATTGTTATGGAGATAAAATAATTTATAATCAGTATGAGTATTGATTTGATAATCATGAGATGATTATGTGTATGGTGATACGAATCAATCTCATAGACACTTGTTAGAGAACAGTGTATTGGATAGACCCATCATGAGATTGCTACATGGATTAGCGTCATAAGTAAATCTCATGATAGTCATGTTTTAATCCTTTGACTTGAGATTGTCATAGTTTCCAACATAAGGACTATTATATTTTGACATGATCAAACGTTATCCGTAACTGGATAATAATAAAGGTCATGATTGAATGTGATAGAAATTATGTAGAGGATATTGAACAATCAAGATAGAATTTGTCCCTCTCTTTTGAGAGAGATATCTTTGGGCCCCTCGATTAGTGAGACTGTAGAATGCATGCCGTGCTCAAATGAATTGATAGTGTGATCAATATCATTTGTTTTATCAGTCTACTTAGAGATCGAGTAATCATATGTTTGAACTATATAAGTATGACGCTGACCATGACTTATGTTCAAACTAGATATCGTGTGACAAAGGGATTAATGCATGTACTATTATTAGGCTAGTTGGACTTTACTCGTATTACTTGTGTAGTTGTAATTCCTTGCTAGAGGCCAATTACGACTTGTTGGTTTAATAGAGATTTAATCAACTGCCAATTAATATGGGCCTATTGGGTCACACGCAAGAATGCGTAAGGCTGAGATTAATAATATTAATAATATTAATATTCGATATTAGTTATTATTATCATTATTTTCGTTTTTTTGGTGATTATATATATATGTGTGTATTATCGGATAATAACGTGAGAATCCATATCTGATATGGATTTTGAATATCCTGATGGAATCCGTATCTGATATGGATTTTGATTGGCATCAACTAATCCGATTAGGACTCGGATTTCGATGTCTACGTATGTGTATATATATTTGTGTATCTCGTATACACTACACACGAAAAATATACAGAATCATCAAAGAAACCCTAGAGCCGTTTTTGTGAAAAACCGAGTTCTTCAGCCGCGCCGTTTGAAGAGCTAGCACTCCGAACGGAAGCATTCGTGTGGATACCGACAGAGAGTGATCGTATTTTTGCACCTGCTTCATCTTCGTAATTCGGATCTACAAAGGTAATTTTCGAGTTTCTTTCATCGAATTAAACGAACAACATGGATCCTTGGTAGGAAATCGGAGATCAAGTTTTTGTTTTCCGCTGCGCGTTTTGCAGTGATCTTGGTTGATTTCCTAACAGAGCAGCAGACCTTAACGGTGGGCAAGTTTGATGAAGCAGACACTGTGATGAATCCGGCTATCGCCAGAAGGATGAACAGTCTAATTCTGCCCATAGACAAGCAGCGATTCTCTGCCGCATCTTGGAGCAGTCTCGCCAACTCCGTTCATATCAACTCAGCCATGGTACAGTGTCACTTTCCTTGATATATGCATTATATCCAGAGATTTCACTAACACTTGGTCTTGGTGAACCAGCTCAAGGTTCAACTGTCAGAGCTTATCAGCCGAGGTGATGAGCTGCAAGGTCATCTGGCAGCCAAAGCCAAGGAGTGTGAAGCAGCCTCTTAGGACATCTCGTCCTTGAAGTTAGAAGTCAGTAAACTTCAAGGACAGAAGGAAGAGACGAAACTCAAGTGGGCCATGACTAACTCTTTGGTGGCCGAGCTAGAAAAGAGAAATGCCGACCTAGAAGCATGCTATGGCCAAGTGATGGCAGAGCTGGGAAACAAAGATGCTGTAATAACTTCTCTGCAGAAGGAATTAGAGCAGCAAGCGGCCAACTTTGCTCTTCAACTTCCAGCGGCCAAGGCTGAGGCGGTGGCCGACTTCAGAAAGTCTGAGCTATTTGAAGAGAATATGGTGTTGTTGCAAGGCCCAATTCTGCAGATGGGCCAGACTAAGGCCATCAATATCTGTGCTGAAGTCTGCCCCCAACTGAACAAAGAAGATCCGTGGCTGATGGAACTTTATAACCCTCATGCCGAGGCCGAATTCGAAGCTCAGTTTCTGAAGTTCTCGGAAGGGGCAGACTTGCGCGAGGATGAGGAGCAAACTTAGGCCTCCTTGTATGTAGATTGAAATGATTGTACTGTGTTATTAATGAAAATTTCAATCTTCCTAACTTGCAGTTCTCTTTTGTTTTCGTGTTTTTGCTTCTTTTCAAACTTGTCACTGCCAAGATCTCGGATCAGACATGTCATAGCTTAAGAATAAATACAATATAGAATAAACCTGTTATTCTGCCGAGCTGATTCATGACTTGGACGACAATTGTAATCCCAAGTCTTGAATTCGCAACATTGCCTCTCAGCGCAACTTTACCCAGCTCTGCTAGGTCAAATGAGGTGTATGTATATTGTTAAGTTTTACCTCGGCCTCTTTAAGTAAAGAGGGTTCTTAAAGCTTTATACAAGTTTACTCTCTGGTGGGTTTTTACCTCAGGCTTGCTGAGGTTTTGCAAATCATCCCTTCATGGATTTTTGCCTCGGTCCTGCCAAGGTCTAATTCTACCCTTTGACGGGCTTGGGCCTCGGACCTGCCGAGGTCTTGTTTTACCCTTTAGCGGGCTTTTACCTCGGACCTGCCGAGGTCTTGTTTTACCCTTTAGCGGGCTTTTGCCTCGGGCCTGCGGAGGTCTTGTTTTATCCTTTAGCGGGCTTTTACCTCGGACCTATCGAGGTCTTGTTTTACCCTTTAGCGGGCTTTTGCCTCGGGCCTGCCGATGTCTTGTTTTACCCTTTAGCGGGCTTTTGCCTCGGACCTGCCGAGGTCTTGTAAGAGCATTCCATGGTGCTCAAGACTTGCTTGGACATCTGATACAACACTTGATCCTTGATAGATGCTCCAAAGAAAATGTTTTGATATACGAGATAGTTACATCATTGATGTAAGAGCCGAAGATGAGAAGAGTGCCAAGTTCGAGGAAGAGTTCGGCCTTCTAAAGTTTGTAATTTGTAGGCTCCAGCTGAATGTACTTCAACTACTCGGTAAAGACCCTCCCACTTAGGTTTAAAAGTTCCTACTGGGACGGCATGGCTGACTTCATTATTGCGCATCACTAGGTCTCCCACTCAAAAAGATCTCGGACGCACGCGAGAGCTGTAATATTGGGAAACCAAGTTTTTGTATTGTGCCATACGGATGTGAGCTCGGTCTCTTTTTTCCTCAAGCTCGTCCAAGTTTAACCGCAGTTCTTGGTCATTGCCTGAGGCTGAGAAATAATCTACCCGAGCCGATGTAGAACCGATCTCTGCAGGAATAAGGGCTTCAGTGCCATAAACTAAGAAAAAAGGAGTCTCCTTTGTAGAGGTAGATGGCGTAGTGCGATATGCCCATAAAACGCTGGGTAATTCATCCACCCAATTAGTCCCTGCCTTACCAGACGCTTTTTGAGACCATCTTTGATGATCCTGTTAGTAAGTTCTACTTGGCCATTTGATTGAGGATGGGCCACTGAAGTGAAGCGTTGCTTGATAAGCAAATCAAGGCACCAGCTCTTCACAGGGTCTTCAGCAAATTGCCTTCCGTTATCCGAGATCAAAACCTGTGGTAGGCCGAAACGGTAGATAATATTCTTCCACAAGAACTTCTTTACTTGTGCCCCAGTTATGGTGGCCAATGGTTCAGTCTCTATCCATTTGGTAAAGTAGTCAATAGCTACCAGCAAAAATCTGACTGAGCCGGGAGCTCGGTGCAAAGGCCCTACTAAGTCCATTCCCCATTGTACAAACGACCAAGGACTAGAAATAACAGCTAACTCATGGCTCGGCAAATGGGATGTTGGTGCATGAGCTTGACAAGATTGGCAATTTTTGACTAGCCCTTCTGCATCCTTGCGAATGGTAGGCCAATAATAGCCATCTAAATAGCATTTGCGGGCTAAAGAAAGTACGCCGGAATGACTTCTGCATATTCCCATATGCAATTCTTGGAGGATATAATCTCTCTCGTCTTCAGGTACGCAACGCAGCCAAGGCTGTGAAAAAGACTTTCTATACAGCTGATCATTAAAGAGTGCGTACCTGGAAGCTTTTAGGCGAAGACGCCGAGCTTGAGATTTATCCTTCGGCTGGGTTTGATGTTGCAAATAGGTCACTATCTCATCCATCCATGTGTTGTGGTAGTCTTGTTGCAATACCTCGTTACCATCAAACGCACGATGCTTTACCAATTCCACAACAATTTTCTTCCCTATCGTGGCCGAGGTGGATGAGGCCAGCCGAGATAACGCGTCGACCCGTTTGTTGGCCGACCTGGGGATGTGCTCCACCATAAAGTACTCAAACATTCCACCCAAATGTTGAACCTTGGCCAAGTATCGCTTCATGTTGTCCTCTTTAGCTTCATAATCTCCATTGATTTGAGAGACTATGAGCTGTGAGTCACTTCGGGCAATTATTCGCTGTGCCCCCAGTTTTCGAGCAAGACTCAGCCCAGCTATCAAAGCTTCATACTCGGCCTCATTATTAGTGGCTTCAAAATCAAAGCGCAGGGCATATTCCAACTCTTCCTCATTTGGATTGATTATCAGGAGCCCTGCTCCACTTCCCTCTTTTGAAGAAGATCCATCTACATATAAGATCCAACCCTGTGTTGGGGAATGGTCTTACTCGACAGATATCCCTTCGGCCAAGAAATCTGCCAAAGCTTGAGCCTTGATGGAAGTGCGTGATTTATATTCAATATCATACTCAGCAAGCTCCATAGCCCACTTAGCAGCTCGGCCAGAAGTGTCTGGCCGGGATAAAATTTGCTTCAAAGGTTGGTCAGTCACCACTATTATAGGATGGGCTTGGAGATAGGGTTGGAATTTCCTTGCCGCCACTATCAGTGCTGAGATTATTTTTTCAGCATTGGGATAACGCACTTCGGCACCATGTAGAACCTTACTAGCAAAGTAGATAGGTCTTTGCACGGCATCCTGCTTCCTGAGCAGAACTGCGCTTACTGCCTCATGACAAGTTGACAAGTATATGTACAAAGTCTCCCCAGGAAGAGGAGATGTCAGCATTGGCAGCCCGGCCAAGTGTGCTTTCAAATCATCAAACGCTTTTTGGCACTGGTCATCCCAGAGGAAAGCAGTTCGTTTCTTCAAAATCTGGAAAAAAGGAAGTGATCTTTCAGCGGACTTAGAAAGAAATCTGCTCAAGGAAGCAATTCTGCCTGTCAACCTCTGAACTTCTTTAATGTTCCGAGGTGGGTGCATACTTTCTAAGGCTTCAACCTTGGCAGGATTGGCCTGCACTCCTTCCTTAGAAACCATGTATCCAAGAAACTTCCCCGTGCGTACTCCAAAGGTACATTTTTTCGGGTTTAATCTCATACGTGCATCCCTCAAGATGACAAACACTTCCCGAAGATTCGAGATATACTGATCAAGAGACCTGTTCTTGATCAACATATCGTCAATGTATACTTCCATAACTCGACCAATCTGATCCTGAAACAACGAGTTGACTAAGCGCTGGTATGTAGCTCCCGCATTTTTTAACCCAAAAGGCATGCTGACATAGCAGTAAGTGCCCGACTCTGTTATAAAGGAAGTCTTTTCTTGATCTTCCTTTGCCATCATGATCTGGTGGTAGCCTTTAAATGCATCAAGAAAATCAAAGACCTCGTACCCCAGAGTAGAATCCACCAACCTGTCAATTTTGGATAGGGGTAACAGTCTTTCGGGCATACCTTATTCAGATCAGTATAATCAACGCACATTCTCCAGGTCTTGTCAGGTTTAGGGACCACGACAGGGTTGGCCAACCATATTGGATACAAAACCTCTGCAATGAACTTCGCCGCAAGAAGTTTTTTGACCTCCTCTGCTATCACCCTATTCCTTTCATGAGCAAAGTTCCTCTTCTTCTGCTTAATGGGTCTGACCTGAGAGTCCACATTAAGCCGATGTTCAGCTAAGGTAGTTGGGATCCCAGGCATGTCCTCTGCCGTCCATGCAAAAATCACCGCAAACTCCCTCAATAAACATTGGAGCTGAGCCAACGTCTCGGCGGGCATCCACGTTCCAATCTTTATGGTGTTGTCTGGCCGACTTGGATCTAGGACGAATTCTTGGACTGCATCATCCGAGTGCAAACGCTCCTCAGTTGGGGGAATGAGATCATCCAAAACAACCTGTTGGACGGCCCCACCCCCCTGGGTGTCAACTGCGTAACAGTTTTGTGCCATAGGAATATCCCCTTGTAATGTAACCACTCCAGCTGGTGTAGAAAAGTTCATGCTAACATGCAAGGGGGAGACGACTGCTTCCAGAGCCACCAAGGCGGGTCGGCCCAGCAAAATATTGTATGCTGACCTCTCCTTGATCACCACAAAGTCCATCCACAAACAGCGATAAGCGGGAGGCTTGCCAAAGCTGACGCTAAGAGTGATCGTGCCAGCCGACCGAACTGGCATACCAGTGAACCCGTACAGAGATGAGGCCACCAGTATCATTTGGGAATCTGCCAAACCCAACTGTTTGTATACATTATAATACATGACATTTACAGCACTTCCAGTATCTATGTATACTCTTCGTACTTCTACAATTTTTGTCAGGTGCCAAATGTATACACAAACCTATTACTAGACCCGTATTATTAGAGTCTAGTGGAATAATGTCTTCTGGTCTGTAGACCAGTTCTCGGGCTAACCTCATCTTTTTGGCGGGAGGCCCAGATGAAGTCCTTGACGAACTGGGACCCCCTGGCCTCTCTGAGGCGGCCCTCCTGAGATGGTATATATCACGGAGTTGACTTGAGGCTGCACTGCAGCTTCACGTCGGCCTCGGTCCTCATCATCGTCCGATCTAGGACGCCGAGGTGGGGTCTCTGGTCGGCACTTATCCTTCTGAGAACTCTCTCGAAAGTCCAAGCGATTATGAAGGCGTGAGCGCGGGTCATAAAACTGCTTCAGATGCCCTTGCTCAATCAACTTTCGAATCGCTTGAGCTAACTGCCGGCAATCCTCTGTGTCATGGCCGACATCCCGATGATAACGGCAATACAACTTAGGATCCCTCTTGTCCCTGGGACCTGCCAGAGGTTTGGGGTCCGTCCTCAGTCCATCCTTTTCCATCACAGCCAAAATTCTATCTTTGGAGGCCAAAAGGGGCAGACCTTCCCTGCCTCGTTTGTCTCGGCCGCCCGATCGATCAAACGCACTGTGTCGATCTCGGCCTTTGCCCTCACGTTGGTCCTCTTTTGAATTGTGCCGGGCTTCACGCCGAGAACCTTGCTCGGCTTCCTTCTTTAGTCAGTTTGCCTCTTCACCTCGGGCAAACTGATGGGCTTTTTCCAGACATTCCCTCAAGGATGTAGGTCCCTCTTCAGCCAGCTGAGAGAAGAGGCGGCCTGCTCTAAGGCCATTAATGAAGGCAGCTGCTTTCACTCCTTCATTTCGGTCACTGACCTGTAGTGACTCATCTGCAAAACGTTGCATATACTTCAACACTGATTCCTCGGGACCCTGTCTCAAGGTCATCAAGTGTGAAGAATTTTTAACGAAAGGCGCACTGGACACAAATTGAGACCTAAACTTTTGCGCCAGCTGACTAAATGATTCCACTGATTGATGTGGGAGCTCCTGGAACCACCTCCTAGCTTTCCCCCGCAGGTACATGGGAAACGTTTTGCAGCGCAGCGGGTCAGGCACGTTTTTCAGACTCATAGCTGTCTGGAATTGAAAGAGATGGTCAATAGGATCTGAAGTCCCATCATAAGTATCCATCTTGGGCACCTTAAAGTTATCCGGTGCCATGTACTCAGCAATGTCCCATGAGAATGGACTCTCCGGGACTATCCTCATGTATTCTGGCTTTGGTTCCCCAGGACGGCTTCTCGGCCTATGAGGGTCAGCCTCCTGACGTACACTCTTGAAAGATCGGGGCCTTACGCCAAGGCGCTGCTGAGGCAAAGGCACCGACTCCACAGTTGGGGCTTTTCCACTACTGCGTCTGGCGTCCGCCATGAAGCCTCGGGGACCGTGGGAAGATTGCTGATAAGTCTTCTCTCTGGGATAGAGAGGACAGAGATCCTCCTCCATGTCCTCGACCTCAGGACGTTTTCCCTTGAGCCGCTCTACCACGGCCTCGAACACCTCTAAGTTCTCGGCCACATATTTCATGGCCTTATCTCGCTCTTCAACCGTTACTCCAAGTGCCTTTTTTGTACCCAGCTCATGTCCTCTGGAATCCTGTCCAGGGTGACCAGATTGAGTATTTTTACGTCGATGAGGGTTAGGGGACTCCCCCAATCCTTCACGTGGTGCTTTTCCCATCACAACTAACACAAACTTTGACAGTATATTTATGAAAACTCGTTTGACGGAGGTTCGGGCCCTCCTTCTAGCGAAAATTTGATGATGTCAAGTTTATCACCAAGTAATAAATGTGATGTTGGGGTCACTCCATCAATTCTCCGTCAGTTGTTTGTAGTGGGCTGTTGACCGACCTGCACAAAGGAACAGGGTCATAGGACCCGGGATCTATGGCCCTGGGTAATACCCTCTGACGTTCAAGTCAGTTGAGGCCATTTATGGAGAGGTTTATATACTGATTATAGTTTTTAAGTGGAAGGTTTTCTGGTAAACCTGGCTCTTTTCACCGTGGGAAAGACGAATCAGAGTTGTAATCTGTGAATTTTCTCCTCTCCTTCTCTCTCCTGTTTTCTGCCTTTTATATGGCGACTTGGGCCAATGCATGGGCAGAGTCCGGAAATCGTGACAGGCAAGGAGGTCATAAGGACGACTCTTGCCCTTGCATGCTTGCCACGTGGTATGGTACTGAGCTAAGTAAACTAGCTTGGAACACCTGGCTAGATGTTTCACTTGGTAGAATTACCCAGGGTAAAGTCCTAGGGCCGAGGCCAATCCTTCCAGAAATACTCAGAGGTGCCCAGGATAGCCTGAGCCGTGGGGTCGGCTTGCTGAGGTGCAAGTGGCCGACTTCACAGAGCGTAGGTCGCCCTATCATGATGACCAATTAGGCATGGCCTACGACTGTCAGCCTCGATAAAGCCGAGGCCGAGATGTGACCTTAGGTCCGAGGTGCCCTTGTGACCGTTTGGCCGAAGTGCGCTGTGGTTGAGATTACCCAGTCAAATAGCTGATCCTGAGTTACGTTGACCGTTTAATCCACCGTTGAATGTTGTCCTTTCTGAGCAGGTCAGATTTCGGCCTATCACCCACGGTGCTTCGCCTTTCCGTAGGAGAATTCTTGGTTCTTGTTTCCACAACTTGTGTTCTACCATCTCTTGGTTTGAATTTCTTTCCCTTCAACTTTGAACTTTCTTGGGAAACCTTTCATCAAACTTCTAGTTAGTTGCACTGGTATTTGATCAAACTAGTAAATCCAGCTAAGTAGTAAATCGCAAACTTATGAAATTAAGATCAAATAATTAGTGTCGTTATATTCATTTGAAGTTCTTGATTTTGCAAATTTATTGGACCTCTAATTTGAAGTTCTTGAATTTGCACTCTTTGTTACTTGGTGTTACTTGACTTTCCGAATACTCGACCATTAATTTTTTTTATTGGCTGTACAGTTCTTTTATTTCATTTTCTGGAGAAGAGTACTTTCTTTTTGGGGATTCTTTCCTTTTGACTTTTGAAATTTGTAGAGATTTTGGGGGACTTTTCAGTTGACTCGAGGACTTCTTTGGACATTCATTTGAAGGGTGCTCTCAAGATTGAATCTTGAGAGATCTTTACTGGGATTTTCCCGGAAATTTCTATATGTTTGATCTTGTCGGATGATTGAGTTCCTGCATTTATCTAGTGAAATACCGAGGCTGTGATTTGAAGATACTTTTGCCTATGGATTTAATCTTGGTGAAGAGTTGGGATTTTGATTTCCTAGTTGAACAAATTTCCCAGAGGTTTTCTGTTGCATTTGATTCTGTTGCATTTGATTCTGTTGCAGGTTTTCTTTAGCGTATTCTTTTGTTTAAATTTAGGGATTATTCTTAAATGATGATCTAGTTCCCACAGGAAAATATCGCCTATAGTTCGATTTTTGAGGAAGGCTTGTGCTTGAGTTTCTGTTTACGCATTCTATTCAATTGCTTTTGATCTATATTTACATGCTTATTGTCTTGTTTGTTTTGTTAATTTTTGTGCTAACCTATTTGCATGTTTGTTGTCTAAATTTTGTTTTCTTACATTTAGTTGCAAACTTTCGGTTTCAATAGCATATTTGAGGATTTGGATTTAACTGCAAATATTGCTAGAATGAGTCATGACTTATCAGTGAGACCATATCTAGGGAAGAGGGGTGTAAATAAGGGGAAGGATGCGGCGGATAGTTCACGTGTAGTTTTTTGGAATGTAGGAACTCTATGTGGTAAATTGTTGGAGGTTGTAGATATACTCAAGAGGCGTAAAATAGATGTAGCATGCCTCCAAGAGACCAGATGGAAGAGAACAAAGGTAAAGAGTGTAATAGGTATAAATTGCTGCATTCAGGGTCTGATGGGACCAAGAATGGGGTAGGATTTCTGATAAAGTTAGAATTGCACACGGACGTGATCGACGTGATCAGATATAATGATAGAATTATGGGACTGAAGTTAGTGCTAAACAAGGAGGTAGTGACATTGATTTCCGCTTACACAACCCAAGTGGGACTAAGAGAACAGGAGAATAAAGAGCTTTGGGATTGCTTAGATGGCGTGTTGAAGTCAATACCTAGGGAGGAACGAATTTGTATAGGAGGTGATTTTAATGGTCACATTGGAAATGATATCTATGGTTTCCAGTCAGCACATGACGGGTTTGATTATGGAGAAAGAAACGAGCAGCGTAGGGATCTACTAGACCTAACAGTGGCGCACGACCTAGATATTATAAACTCGTTCTTCAAGATAAAAGAAACACATGTGATCACTTTTAGCAGCGGAGGACGTAATATGTAAATCGACTATTTTCTGATGAGGCGTGAAGATCGACGGTTGTGGAGGGGCTGCAAGGTTATACCAGGGGAGGTAGTAGTGACGCAACACCGTTTATTAGTAGTAATTATAGCATTGAGCCAAAAGATGAGCAAGATGGTTAGAAAATTCCCACCCAGGATTCAATGGAAGAGTTTAAAGGACGAAAAAAATTAACATATTTAGAGACAAGGTTATCTCCACGATATCAGATCAAATGGATGATGACACTAACCAAATGTGGGAGGCTATGACGACTACTATTACTCACGCGGTGAGAGAAACCCTTAGGGTAACAGGAAAGACAACCGTACATAAAGAGTCATGGTGATGGAACGAGGATGTGCGACAAAAAATAAGAGATAAACAACGAACTTTTAGAGAATTGTTACGCTGCATAGAGGTGGAGGAGAAAGTGAAATTAAGAAAGACTATAAAATCGCTAGGAATGAGGCAAAGAAGACAGTGACGGAGGCAAAGACCACAACCTATAAAAGGATGTACGAAAGACTAGAAACAAAAGAAGGAGAGCATGTTATGTTCAAGATTGCCAAAGCAAGAGACCGAAAGAGGCAGGACCTAAGAGGCAGAAAGTTTATAAAGGGGGAAGATGGACACATTTAGTCAAAGAACAAGACATCAAGTGGAAATGGCAAACATATTTCCACAATCTTTTCAACGGTAGAAGGGCCGACCACGAAGAAAGAGACATCATACCCACCCAAAAACGACAACATAATAACTGCGAATGTCAGAGCATCACACAAGGAGAGGTGATGAGAGCACTTAAGAAGATGGGAAGAGCTAAGGCAATTAGTCTGGATAACATACCGATTGAGGCGTGGAAGTATTTGGGAGAGGAAGGAGTTCAATGACTAACTAATCTGTTCAACCTTATTTCCTAAACAAGAAAGATGCCAAATGAATGGAGGAGTGTCGTGGTCCCGCTATATAAGAACAAAGGTGACGCACAATGTTGTAGGAATTACCGGAGGATAAAGTTGCTAAGTCATACTATGAAGTTATAGGAGAGAGTAATCGATACTAGAATTAGGGGAGAAACTTAGGTTACGGTGAACCAATTTGGTTTCATGCCAGGACGGTCAACTACGGAAGCAATACACATCCTAAGGAGAATGATGGAGAAGTATAGGGAAAAGAAACGTGATCTACATGTGGTCTTCATCGATCTTAAAAAAACATATGATAGTATGCCACGTAGACTGATTTGGGATAGTCTGGATGCAAGAGGAGTACATATGAAGTATATAGACATAATTAGAGATATGTATGCTAGGACAGAAACAACCGTCCGAACGCCTGTGAGGAATACATACTTCTTTCTGGTGGAGGTAAGTCTGCATCAAGGGTCTGCTTTGAGCCAATTTCTTTTCACAGTTGTCTTCGACGAGTTGTCAAAGACGATCCAGGAGGCAGTTCCATGGTGTATGCTTTTTGCTGACGCTATTGTATTAGCCGCTGAGAGTAGAGATACCCTGAGTATGAGACTAGAGTAGTGGAGAGGGCCTTTAGAGAGATAAGGCCTAAGGATTAGTCGTTCTAAGACTGAATATCTGCACTGCAACTTCAGCGGCATAGTCGACGGTGAGAATAGCCAGCTCACCATTGAGTCAAGTGATACCACATGTAAGTAAGTTCACGTACTAGGATCATTTGTACAACAGAAGGGGGACATAGTGATGTAGTGCACCGAGTTCAAGCAGGTTGGTGTAGGTGGAGGGCGGTTTCAGGTATGCTGTGTGACAAGAATTTTCAATTAAATTAACGGGAAAATTTGATAGGGTGGCAGTGCGTCCGGCAATGTTATATGGGACAGAATGCTGGGCCATGAAGAGGACACAGTCGCAGAAGATGGAAGTGGCAGAGATGAGGATGCTGAGGTGGATGTGTGGACATACAAGACTAGACCGGATCAGAAATGAGGTACTTCAGAAAAGGCTAGGGGCGGCTAGTATAGCAGATAAGATAAGGGAGGAGAGACTGAGATGGTTTGGGCATGTCAAGCGGAGACAAACAACGGCGTCCGTCAGAGCAGTTGAAAGCCTCCTCGTAGAGGGGAAAAGAAGTAAATACAGACCCAAACTGACTTGTGAGGAACAGATTAGACATGACCCACTAGATTTACACCTCTCTGAGGACATGTTCCAGGATATGCGCTCGTGGAGATGGAGTATTAAGGTTAACGAGGTTTAGACATGATATAGAGCAGCATAGAATATATAAATGGGCGTAGATTCTCGCTCAACGTTAGGTTGACTTTGCTTTTTATTTTTTTTATTTTTTTGGTCTTTGTTTTTTGTTTTGTTTTGTTTTTGTCGTGTATTATGTGGCTATGCAGGTACATATAGAGCCGGGGTCTCGCTGGAAGCAAACTCTCTATCCTTTGAGATGGCGGTATTGTTTGCCTGCCTCTCACTCTCCCGAGACCCTAGCGATAGCTTTTGCTGCTGTTGAGATGTACTAGGTATGTGTTGTTGTTGTTGTTGTTTTGTGTGTACGTGCGTGCGCGCGCACACACACACGGATATATATATATATATATATATATATATATATATATATATATATATATATATATATGTATATATATATATATATGAATGTGTCTTCTCAAAATAAGTTGCATAATCAATAAAAATGTTACATGGTTTCACCAGAAGCTCTAAAGCTAGAATGTCAAACATTCCCAAAATATATTATCTTATTTCTCGAAATGTTGCATTAGTTATTGTAGAAACCCTAATATTTAAGTTTATCTGTACATCCAAATGTTGTATGTTCATGTTTCTTTGAAAAGTCACATGATTAGACAAAATGTCTCGATTTTCTAAAATAAGTTGTATAATTAAGAAAAATATCGTATTTTTTCATTAGAAATCTTAAAACTAAAATGCCATAAGTTCTCAATTGCATGACTTACTGTGGAAACCTACTATTTAAATTTATATGACAACAAAATATGTTGCATGTTCATGTTTCAGAGAAAGTCTCATGTTTGGACAAAATGCCTCATGTTCACAAAATAAGTAATATAATTAATAAAAATATCACATGATTTCACCAAAAACTCTAAAACTAAAATGTCACATGTTTCCAACATATGTTACATGATTTCTCATAAAAATTGAATGATTTCGTAGGAACCTAGTATAAACATGTACATGTCCAATCCGAATGTTTCATGTTTCAATAAAATATTTCGTCTTTTCAAATTAAGTTGTATATTTGTTAAATGTTAACTTTCTTTGGTTAAAACATAATAACTTTACCACTAACTATTAAATTCATAAACGCTTGTATAAATAAGTATCTAATAAGCAAAAAAGATTGCACATTTTTCCACCTTTTATATCTTTAATGTATTTGATCGTCAACAATTATTTCACCATCTTCTACTGTGTGCTTTTCATCTTGTATTGTTGCACCATTGTACTAAACAAACCACATATACAATGTATCTCTAGTTTTGCAAAACTGAAATTTTTTTTCTTACTTTCTTTTCATCTTCTTCTCAACATATGAACTTGTCATATAGGCCCAAATGCCTCATAATTTTCCCTTCTACCTGTCCAGCAAACACCATTAATTTATTCACAAAAAGAAAAAAACATTTTAGGAGACTGCTTTTCCAGAAATGAGGAAGAGTACAAAATTCACTGCACAACCAACAACAACAACAATCATACTCAGTATATCCCAACGACAGCACCAACTATCATTAGGGCTTGGGGATGGTGAGAGGCAAGCAAACAATACCCCTATCCTAAGGGAAAGAGAGTTTGCTTCCAGTGAGACCTCCGGCTCTATATGTACCTACACAAATACCATAATAATAGAAATATGTACTAGTGAAACTATTTTATTAAAACTATACAAAAGTATTCCGATATTAAAGTAGTCATAATAGGGAACATGCACAAATAATTGAAAGAAAAAGATCGAAACAAGATATGCAAAGTCAAACTAAAGTGCAAATACTATCTAATCATCTAATTATGCTCTAAAGTGTCATATATCCTGTCTACCCCTCCTTAACCTTAATCTCATGCCTCCATGAACTCCTATCCTTCTTTTGACTTGCTGACATACTAAACATTTCTCGACATACTCCGCAATACTTCTTTTCATCCCTATCCACCAATAATTCATTTTGAGGTCCTTATACATTGTCATATTGAGCTCTCCATTGTCTGGCACGTAACAATTCCCTTCGAAGCTCTCCATTGTCTGGCACGCATAGCCGGTTCTGAAACCATAGACTTCCATCTTCTCTCAGCTGAAAATCCCTTACTGATCCCATGTTCAACTTGTCACGGATTTCCTTCAATGCCGCATTGTCATATTGAGCTCCTTTTATTCCGTCTACCAAATTTGGGGTTATAGATAAGGCCGTAAGAACATTTGCCATTGAATCCACAACATCGAGACCGAACTCCTCAATCTCTCGTTCCAAAGGAGACTGTCTAGCGTGGCTAGACTTCCTGCTCAATGCGTCCGCCATTCTGTTGGCTTTACCGGGGTGATAGTTAATGGTTAAGTCATAGTCCTTAAGTAGTTCCAACCATCTCCTTTGTCTCATATTCAGCTCTTTCTGCGAGAATAAGTATTTCAGACTCTTATGGTCTGTGAACACTGCACACTTTTCCCCATATAAGTAGTGTCTCCAAATCTTAAGAGCAAACACTACTGCTGCGAGTTCCAAGTCTTGCGTCGGGTAATTCTGTTCATATGCTTTCAGCTATCTCGAAGCATAAGAAATAACTCGTTCATTTTGCATCAGGACACAACCTACAAACAGAAAGTTAATTCTCGTCTGGTATATATATATACAATACAACAATTGTAACTATATACATACCTAGTCCTTTCTTGGACGCATCACTATAGATCACGAAACCATCGGTGCCAGAGGGTTGTGCCAACACCGGGGCCGTGGTCAATCTCGTTTTGAGCTCAGAGAAGTTCTACTCGCATTCTGCAGTCCACTCAAACTTAGTTTTCTTCTGGGTAAGTCGGCTCAGTGGAACTGCAATAGTCGAGAATCCTTCAACGAACTTCTTATAGTAGCCTGCTAGGCTTAGGAAACTTTGGACTTCTGTCACGTTCGTGGGTTTCGGCCATTCAGTGATGGCTTCCACTTTCTTAGGATCCACTGAAATTCCATCCTCCGAAATCACGTGCCCCAGAAAAGTCACACTCCTTAGCCAAAATTCACACTTGCTGAATTTGGCATACAGCTTCTGCTGTCTCAGAATTGCCAACACCTCTCTCAAATGTGCTGCATGGGATTGTTCATCAGGGGAGTATACCAAAATATCATCAATGAACACCACCACAAACTGATCTAGCTGCTCTCGGAACACGGTGTTCATTAAATCCATAAAAGCTGCTGGGGCATTAGTCAGTCCAAAAGACATCACCAAAAATTCATAGTGCCCATATCGAGTACGGAAAGCGGTTTTAGGAACATCACTTACTTTCACGAGCAACTGATGGTACCCTTGACGAAGGTCGATCTTCGAGAACAATCGGGCACCCTTCAATTAATTAAATAAGTCCTCAATCCTTGACAGTGGATATTTATTCTTGATGGTTATCTTGTTCAGCTCTCTGTAATCAATGCACAATCTGAAACTGCCATCTTTCTTCTTGACAAATAAAACAGGGTCTCCCCAAGGTGATACACTGGGTCGGATTAACTTCTTGTCTAACAACTCCTGTAGTTGACCCTTTAACTCCTTAAGTTCGGCTGGGGCCATTCTATAAGGTGCCCTAGATATAGGCTCAGCTCCTGGGATCAAATTAATTTCAAACTCCACCTCTCTTGATGGGGGTACTCCAGTCAAATCATCTGGAAATACGTCTTTGAATTCGTTGATCACCGGGATCTGATCAATGGAGGGAATCTCTTGCTTAGCATCCATTGCATATACCATAAATCCCTCCACTCCCTTTTGCAAAGCCTTGAAAGCTTTAACCGCAGTCAGGTAAATTTTCTTGGGGGCCTTTGTCAGCTTGACATTTCCTTGGATCGTTACTTCATTCATCTCGGATCCTTAATGGTTACTTGCTTAAGTCTGCAGTCGATATTGGCATGACACTTTGTCAACCAATCTATGCCCAATATCAAATCAAAATCTCGCGTCATGATTGGGACTAGTGTAGCAGAAAACACCTTCTCATCCAACTCCAGCTCACAATCTTTGTACTGATGATGTGAAACCAGTACTTGATCATCAGCTGCCTGCACTCAGAAGGGGGTCTCAAGCCACTCGGGTAGACAATCAAGTCCTTTGGCGAATTTCTTAGATATAAACAAATGACTTGCACCACTATCAAACAACACGTTCGCAGATATTTTATTTACTAGAATAGCACCTATCAACGAAGAACATAGCACAGAAAATCTCACGTAAAGCAAATTTTAATTCCAACTTAAACAACTAAAATTTAACTTAAGTCATACCTGTCACGAGATCGGTGTTCTCCTGCACCTCGGTGTCCGTCATGACATGGACTCTGGTATTGGTCTTGGGCCTAGCTCTCTGTTGATGCGATGGCCCGACGTCTCCCTGTGGTCTCTGCTTCCACTCGGGACAATCCTTGATTCTGTGGTCAGTCTTACCACACTTAAAACACGCTCCCGTCTTCTTCCAACACTCTCTCACATGATTTTTCTGCAAATGGGGACACACACCTGTCGCCTATCGATCAGGCTGACTCTGCTGCGGTGTCCGCTGATAATGTCCCGTTTGGCCTCTTCTAGGAATTTTGACCCAACGCCCGGGTCTACCTCCACTCCTATCATCTCGTGGCCTCTTGCCTGTGTCGTCACGAGCCTCTCTAGACTGAGACCTGCACATATCACTTTCCACCCGATAACAGGCATCCAACATCTCAGCAAAGGTCTTTAAGCTGGATCCTGCTATAGCTGTCCGAATTCGGGGGTTTAAGCCTTGCTCGAACTTGAGCATCTTCATCATGTTATTTTCCAACACCATGGGCGTGAATTTTCCCAAGGCGTGGAACCTGTCAGCATAGTCAGAAATGGACATCCTATCCTGCTCCAGTTTATCAAACTGCCTCATCTTCTCAAGGATAGCAGTCTCAGGCACATAGTAGTCCTTGTAAGCCTCAACAAATTTCCTCCACAAGATAGGAGGAGTCATCTTTGGAAGAATACCATTCCACCAAGCATTAGCTCGACCACTCAACAAGGGCGTGGCCACATCCACCTTATGCTCTTCAGGCACCTGCACCAGCCTGAAGCACTTTTTAACTTCTTCCAACCAGAACTCGGCCACCTCTGGATCAGTAGTCCCTTCAAAGGTGGGGGCATGCATCTTCCGCATTTCCCCAATGTATCTTCTGTATACCGTGCTGAGGTGGTGGTGGAGGAGGAGGCTGCTGTTGCTGCTGAGCAACACTCTGTGCAATCACCGTTATAGCATCTATTAGGGCCTGAGGCATGACCATCTGTGGTGGCTATGGGTTTTCATTCCCGTTGCCACCATTTCCCGGGTTTTCTCTTCTGGGAGGCATCTTTCTGCAAGGTCAGCACTTATCAGCATTCAAAAATTCAAAAGATAATACTGAAAGCTCATACGTGTGGCACGGATCGAACTTGCATACGTTAAGGGAAAATAAATAGTCTAGTCTTTAAGTAAGTTATGTCGCACTTGCACACACCCAACCCAATTCATCTTATATCTAAGATCAAGTTCTTAGACCTATGGATCAAGTTAAGGTCAAAATCATAGCTTAAGACTCTATATGACGCAACCTAGGTCTCCGAGGTAGATCTGAAGCCTAGGCTCTGATACCACCTGTAGCGCCCCGGCCCGGACAGCGGACCCGAACCGGTGCACCCGCCGTAGCCTACTAAGAGGACTACCAGACGTCATTACTCTCACATACATGTCATCACCGAAGTAAGAGCAATAGGCGGAGAGACACTTACAAATTAAAATCTAAATCAATCAAGTCTGTATTCCCGAAAGCATAAGTAAATAAAACTGTTTGTGGACGCAGCCATCTAATTCCTCAAATGAATGAAAGAAAGTTGAAATAACCAATAGCAGTCTAAGACCATTCTCAATATAGGCTCTATTCACCCCATTCAGCCCACTCGTCGTCGTCCTCTATGAAAATCATGTCAAATTCGGGCTCATCTGCCAGACAATGGGTAGAACCCTTAGCGAAAAATGCTAGCAAGTAACCCGCTTATAAGACATACGGGATCATCACATGACAAGACATGAGTGAATATCAATATCAGGGGAAAGAGGGCACATGTCCTGAGTTATTCAAAAGTTCATATTTACGCACAAAGTAAAAGAAAAGGACATGTAGCAAGCAATTAAACAACGATTCACTTACATATCAATCATATCGGAACGAAACATATGATGCATGCCATTTCAAATAATGCTCTACACTACACGGTCACAAATGCTTATGCAATCCTTTTCAAAACAGTGCAGTGAATGTCACAATGTCCGGTCATATAGCTTTATACCCTGTGATGGGCCACAGCTTATCTTTATACCCTGTGACACATCACAGCTGAACTTTATACCCTGTAATGTTCCACAACTTGTCTTTATACCCTGTGTCACATTAAAACTCACTTTATACCCCGTGGTGGTTACAACTTGTCTTTATACCCTGTAGCACACCACAACTCATTTCGCAAAACTTTATACCCTGTGCCAAAGCACAACTCTTATCAAAAACATAATGCAAATGCAAGTGCCATGATGCAAATATGCACATCCAACATATCATTCAATCACTCGAGGCTCATCTCATTCACACATTCAAGCATATCACTACATGCTCAGGTCTACCTCACATAAACATTCATACTAGGAATACAAGGGATGAGGTAAACACCCTCGCACGCTCCATTTGAACCTTATCGAAGCCTCAAATGTTCATCCTTAACCCCTTAGATTATGCACAGTGAAGTCCAATTCAAATACAGCACGAAGTCCTCACCGTTGATTCACCATCTTAGGTCGTGTTCCCAAGACTTACACTAACCTCAATCAGGTCCTAAGAAGCCTCTTTTATCCCTCACTTGGTCCTCTATCTTCCCTTTTCCTTCTTCTATTTCCCCACAAAACTGTATAGCATCATACCCTACATCGATCGATCGATGTCACATCATACCCTGACATCGATCGATCAAAGTCATTTAGAATACTTTCTGCCTCACTTTAGTCGATCCCTCAACCCACATCGATCGATCAAAGTGACTTCATACCCTCACATCGATCGATCGAAGTCCATCAGAATACTTTCTGTCTCACATCAGTCTCTCGCTCCCCCTACATAGATCTATCGATGTACATCAATCGATGACATCGATCGATCGATGTCTACGATTCCAGAAAAGAAACTCTGCGATTTCTGCAGAAACTGCAGAACCACAACTCTAATCGTTCCCAAACTTCATTCCAATCATTCCAGGCCTAATCTCTGCTATGATCTCATGCTTAAACCACAAATTCAACACTACACACATACCCAACAAGAATTCAAGCCTAGAACTCAAGAATTTCAACCTACGAATCCAAAGATCCCACCTTTCACCCTCAAACCCTATCAAACAATAATATTGCAGCAAAGGGGGTTTCAAGGGAGGGGGATTTGCAGAAATTCATACATTCATCAACATCAAATTATGTTTTCAACTTACAATGGCCAAAACATCAAATCCAAAACACAGAAATTGTACATAATTCACAAAAGATAGACAAGGATAGAATATTGCATGGTGATCCAATTTTGATCAGAAGTAGGGCCTTTTTCTTTGCAAATCGCAGGAACTTATAAGAAGATTACTTGCCTTTGATTACTGATAATCGGAATGAACAACAGAAAGGATTTGGATTGATTCCTGAAGGCAGTCTCCCTCACCTAGGGTTTGCAGAAGTCAGCTGAGGCTGGAGAAGAAGGGAAGATCGATATTTCTTGGGGAAATGGAGAAACTAACACTTTGTCAGTTTTTATTATGGGGAAGGGAAAAACTGGAATTCTTAAATTGTATTTTACTTAAATCATTTTTCTTTAATTCTTAATCCTATTATTTAATTCAAAATTAATTGCTAATTAATAGGTTATTAATTTCCTAAAATCCCTTCTCTTATTTAATTAAGTTCCGGAGGGTGCGAGACATAACATCAATCAACATCCTCCAACAGAAGTCTTATAAGTCCATTAGCATCCTCACACGACAACGCCCTCTATGCAAGCATACCTAAATTCTCATGCCTGCAAAACTGGTGAGTGGTGGTGTGAGCCAAAATCAACGGGCTCAGTAAGCAACCTACATATACCCGTTATGAAAATCATACATGCAGAGGCAAATACAGATAACATTTATAGTTAACATACATGTCCTTAGTCCACAAATAATTTCACTTGATTATCTTTAATAGTTAACACTTCGAAAAAAAACACAAGATAAATAATTCATCAACTCATTCTACATTACCGTAGTGCATGCTCTTCTCAATTATGACATGCACAAAAAACAAATAATCACATAAACAAAGAAGAGAACAATACATAATGGAGCAAACAAACTGCGGAAAGTAAGCCACTCCACATAATAATCCGCAATTTCATGATGTATGTCTTTCTCTACGTGTCACACGCAACAACATCAAACCATGCAGCATGACATGAACCTTCCTCAAACATGATATGCTATGCATGTTGCGGGTCCTATCGAGTGTAGGTGACCGTTCTCACCTTGCACCCATCACACACCTCGTCAGGCCACACGTCCCATAGGAATACATGCCTCATAGGGCCACACGTCTCGTAGGACCACACGCTTCATAGGGTCACACGTCTCGTAGGACCACACGCCTCATAGGGCCACATGTCTCGCAGGACCACACGCCTCGTAGGGCCACACGGCACATAGGTCAATGCAATGCTTGTGCCATGAATACAAATGCATAATGATACGTAACCTGGTGCATCCATACTCATACATATGCTCGCGCCCATACACGTGTATATATACGTGCATGTATACCCCCCACACATCCAAATACATATGCAACACGCATTAAAATCGTACAGCCATACATACACCTAGTTTACATGTATACACGTATGTTTAATTTACATATGTCAGCACATATCTCACTTAATACACTCAACTCGCATATAGAGAAAATTGAATTACTTATATGCAACGAACAACTCACTGATGCATGATAAACATAACAAGCACAAATAGACCACTTACCTCTGATTGACCACTTAGCTTTCTTATTCTATGCTCGAACGTGAAGAAGGTTATCATAAAAGTCTCTGCTTCTACATGTCCAACTTATCTTCTCGATTCTCTAAAATTTGAATCTGTAAGTTAATTATTCGTTTATTAACTGGTCTATTCAACTTCACTTTTACACCATAAATTCCTTCAAAACAGTTTCCATAACATTCTGTACCAAAATTACAGTAGTAGTTGTATATATATATTTGACTCTTTCTAAATGGTTTACTAAATTTCTTATATGTTAAATACAAAAAAATAGTATATGTATTCAAATGCATGCCCTTTGACGAAAACAAAATTTCTTTTTCCATTTGCCGAACACAATTTCTGATGCTATATATATATATGTATATATATATTAATGTTAAATTAAACACTATATATATATATATCCAAATATTTACCCTACCGGGACTGTCACCACAAAAAGAATTTCGTTTACTGACGAAAAATTCACCGACGAACCATGGTTCGTCGGTGTTGCGTCGGTACTTTGCGACGCATTTGCGATACACTTGTTTTCGTCGTTAATTGCGACGAAAATACGATGAAAGACATTGTCGCTAGCAGAAAAGTAGTCAGATTAAAACGTTCGTCGGTGTTTTGTCGGTGGTGCGTTGCGATTCTGGTATGTTTTATTCGTCGCTATGTAGTTTGTAGCCTTACGTCGCTATATCGTAGCTATTTTGTCGCTAAAATTCCAGAACAATGATAAAATAAATTCGTCAGTGAGTAGGTTCTTGGCGTTGTGTATCGTCGGTTTTTTTGTCGATGAAACCCGCGTGTCGCAAACGTTTTGTTTTACTTTTCGTTCATATTCCGATTTGTCATTGTGTCGTCGTAGATTCGTCGAGGATTAAACACGTGTATTAATTAAGGAAAAAGAAAGCAGTGATTGGGAAAAAAATTTATTAATTTAATAATAAAAATTTTACATTATGAAACGAAAAATTAAAAAAAGAAATCTAAAAGAGAGGCGCAGAGAGGCCGTTCACTCTTCGTCATCGGAAGAAAGAGTGGCTGCCACATTATCTGCGAACTCTCTGAGGAGGCGCTTCAGTTTGGAATATCTGAATTTCAACTTCCGCAGCCTTCTAGTCATGCTGTGCAGTTGTCTCGACTGCTGTTGCATGTTTGCTATCAGCATACGGTAGTCGATATCCTGTTCCGGCGTTTGTTCTTGAGCATCCTCTCGCGGTAGTGGGCCATACACAGATACGGAACCCTCCCGCTCAACCGATGGTGGTTGGGGAGGAGGCCCTTGTGGCGGGGCACTGTTTGCCCCTCCACCACGCCTTGGAGTTCTTCTAAAATGACGCGGCATATTTTGATATTTTATAAATTTGTATGTGTGTATATATATGTGCGGATGTTTGGGGTATAAATAGGTAATTTTAGCGACGGTATAGCGACGAACTTGCGACGCATTATTCGACCGTTAACCAAACTGGGAATATGTGCGGGTGTGACGCTTCGTGCGAATTAGAGTCGCATTAGCGACGAATTAGCGACAAATTAGCGAGTTAGCGACACACTTAGCGACGAATTAGCGACGTAAACACGTTCTAATGAACGGACACGGCTTAGCGACGCCATAGCGACGCATTAGCGACGCAACATGAGATAGGTGCGACGGTTCGTTTGAGTTAGCGACACACTTAGCGACGAATTAGCGACGGAAACGCGTTATAGTGAACGGACACGCGCTTAGCGACGCCATAGCGACGCAACATGAAATAGGTGTGACGATTCGTTTGAGTTAGCGACACACTTAGCGAAGAATTAGCGTCAATGGGGTGAAATAACGTCATGCGTCGCTAGGGCGTCGGTAAAGCGTCGCTAATTTCCAATAAATTCGCGCAGTCGTTGTATTAAGTTTCGCTGATAATATGTTCTCGTCTCATCGTTGTATTAAGTTTCGTCGATATGTTTAGTAGGTTCTCGTCTTAGTATTAAGTTTCGTCGGTATATAGTTGATGTTTAGTCGGTCAATTTGAGACGAGCCACATTTCGTTTGTATTTTAGCGTCGTCAAAATTCGTGAGAGATTAAACACGTGTTTAAATTAAGAAAACGAAAGCGATGATTAGAAAAATAAAACTTCATTAATATAAAATTATAAATTACAAAATATACTAGGACAATAATGGAAAAACTAATCTAAATGAATAACGGAGAGGAGCCATTCACTGTTCGTCATCCGAACAGAGAGTAGCAACACTCTCTGCGCACGCCTTCAGGAGGCGTCTCAGCTGTGCAGCTTTGGATTTAATCCGCATCTGCCTTGTGTCCAGGTATTGGAGACGCTCATCCTGGTACATAATATGCTCCCTCAGGTCATCCACTGTTTTCCGAAGTTCTTGTATTTCTTTATGGAGATCGCCAATTTGGGGTGATTCTTGTGGTGGAGGAACCGCTGAAGAAGAGGGTTGTTGAATAGGCCGTCTTGACGCTGAATGGCAACTACCACGTCGCGCTTGCGCTTTAGTACGAACCATATTTGGGTCTTTTTTTATGATTATAAAGGAGGTTGTTTTCTATGCAGTTGGGGGCATGGTCCATCCTGTTTATATAGGGAATTCAGCGACGACATAGCGACGAAAACGCGACGTACATGCATCGAAAGTGTAACAGTCGGGCTGTGCCGAATAGCGACGAAGTAGCGACGAACTCAGCGACGAAACACATCGGTGTGCCGAATAGTGACGACGTAGCGACGAACTCAGCGACGAAACACATCGGTGTTTGTGTTTGTTTCCGGGATTTGTGTTTCTTGGTCGTCACTAAGTCGTCGCGTTGTCGTCGGTATTTGTGTTTGTTTGTTTCCGGGATTCGTGTCTCATGGTCGTCGCTTAGCGTCGCTATATCGTCGCTAATACGTCGGTAATATTGCAGGCTGGGAACCATAAAACGCAGCTTTCTTTTTCCACTCTTCTCCCATTCTTCTCCAATTTCAAACACAAAAATCATAACTTTTCTACGAAAATATAGAAGGAAGAAATCTTGTTGTGTGAAATTTTGATGTTTTCCACCACCGAGAAAAGATAGCTGTTGTTATTTTGAAGGTATAACGAGAAAATGGATCCGAGGAGGAGCGATAGAAAGTGGATGTACGAGAGAGTAAACAGCGGGGAGTGGAGTTTTAGATTTGTTGAAGGTCTCGAAGAATTTATGGATTTTGCGACGAGTAATGAAAGTGGAACGCAGATTAGATGTCCGTGTAAGAAATGCAAGAACCGTAAATATATGCATCCGGGTGACGTGAGGGTTCACTTATTGAAACAAGGTTTCGTGCACAATTACCATACATGGTACTGCCACGGCGAATATGAGGGGGCGTCTACATCTGCAACTGTACACATCGAAGGGGGACCCGGTCAGGTTGATGCCGAAGAAATAGGCGAGGGATCTCACAACCCATACGTGCAGATGGTGCAAGACGCAGCCGCCGGCGCATTTACGGGAGAGCAGTACTTACAAATGTTGGATCATGATGAACAGCCGCGTGTATTCGTGGAGGAAGATCCGAACCCTCAAGCGAGACAGTTTTTTGAGATGCTGAACGCCACCAACACGCCGCTGTATCCCAGTTGCGGTAGTCACACACAGATGTCCATGATCGGTCGGATGACGAGCATGAAGACAGAGCACCGCATGACGAAGAGATTGTACGATGGGATGTGTCAGCTGATGAGGGAATCTCTTCCCGAAGGGAACACAATGGTCGACAGTTTTTATTCGACGAAGAAACAGCTGCAGGCGTTGGGACTGCCGGTTCAGAAGATCGATTGTTGTTCAGAGGGGTGCATCATATACTGGGGCATCGACGAGGATAAAGACAAGTGCAGGGTCTGTGGGACACGCAGGTGGAGAACGAACAAAAGAAACCAGAACGTGCCAAGAAAGCAATTCTACTATTTACCTCTCGCCCCTAGACTGCAGAGGCTCTACGCATCCGGTGCCATAGCTAGCCAGATGAGGTGGCACGTGGATCACTACACGAAAGATGGTGAGATGTGCCATCCATCTGACGGCGAAGCTTGGAGGACGTTCGATGCGACACATCCAGGTTTTTCGTCGGAGACAAGGAACGTTAGGTTGGGTTTATGCACCGACGGGTTCAACCCGTTCGGACAGTCGGGAGAGCAGTATTCGTCGTGGCCTGTAATCGTGACGCCGTACAATCTACCACCTTGGATGTGCATGAAGAAGCCGTACATGTTCTTGACTGTGATCGCACCGGGGCCTAGGAATCCGAAACAAAAGATCGACATGTACCTGCAGCCATTGATACATGAGCTGAAGTGGTTGTGGGATTTTGGCATGGAGACGTTCGATGTATCGACCAAACAAAACTTCCAGCTACGCGCTGCGTTGATGTGGACCATCAGCGACTTTCCGGCTTATTCTATGTTATCGGGTTGGAGCACATCGGGGAAATACGCTTGCCCTTGCTGCATGAAGCAAGCGAAGACGATGTCCTTGAAACATGGACGTAAGATTTGCTGGTTCGACAGCCATAGGAAGTTCCTGCCCAGACGTCATTTGTACAGAAAGAACATGACGTCGTTCATGCCTGGCATCGTCGAGAAGGACATGAAGCCCGAGCTTCTCATGGGTGCGGAGGTGTTGGAGGAGATAGACAGTTGTGGATTCGTGGGGGTCGCTGATGATCCGGACGGCAGCCACAACACAGACCTGGCCCGTTACTGTATCGGGTGGAAGAAGAGAAGCATATTCTGGGAGCTTCCGTATTGGAAGAGCAATATGATCCGACACAACCTGGATGTCATGCACATTGAGAAGAACGTGTTTGACAACATTTTCAATACGGTGCTGAATGTGCCTGGAAAAACGAAAGACAATTTCAAGGCACGACTTGATATGCGCGACCTGAATATGCGACCGGAGCTGCATCTCGTTGGCACATCCTACATGCCGAAGTCCTCTTACACGCTGAATGCGGAGCAGGTCAGTGCGTTGTTAGCGTGGCTGGGGACGGCTAGATTTCCTGACGGCCATGTTTCGAACCTGTCTAAGAACATCGACGTGAATAAACGCGGTTTGCACGGGATGAAGAGCCACGACTGTCACGTGTTCATGCAACGGTTGATGCCCATTGCATTCTGCGAGCTGCTTCCAACCAATGTATGGGAAGCACTTACCGAGATGTGTCTCTTCTTCAGATGTCTTACATCCACGAGACTCAGGGCGGATGATATGTCAAGGCTGGAGGGCGAAATCCCATTGATCATTTGCAAGCTGGAAACTGTATTCCCTCCGGCCTTCTTTGATTCAATGGAACACCTGCCAGTTTATCTACCATACGAGGCACGCGTTGGTGGTCCTGTTCAGTACAGGTGGATGTATCCGTTCGAGAGGTACTCTTATTTATTACGTGCCGTTCTTATGTGTTTAAGCGCAAGCATTTGAACAGATATTCCCTATATGAACAGATATCTCAGGCATTTGAAGCTGAACATCAAGAACAAGGCGAAAGTCGAGGCCTCGATGTGCAATGCCTACCTGACGGAGGAAGCCTCGACCTTCGTGTCTCATTACTTCGATCCAGATGTCCCGTCGAGGTGCAGAGATGTTCCCCGGAACGACGACGGCATTTCCAGATCCGGTGTCCTCCCGATATTCACACATCTGATCAGATTTCACGGACAGGGAAAGGAAATGATATTGGGGGACAGCGACCTGAAGATTGCTCATTCTTATGTTTTGCGCAACTGCCGTCTAGTCGACCGTTTCCAGAGGTATAAACGATATCCAATTTTAATTTGTAAATACCTTGCGCTACTATATCCATTATGCTACAAAGATATACAGGGTACTCATTCGTAATTTGCTTCAGCTTGTTCGTTGATTTATTGCAACACCGTTCACCGGGTATATCGAGCGATGCAATAAACAATGAGTTAGATGCCAAGTTTGCTGATTGGTTCAGGTGGCATGTAAGTTTACATATTTGCCGGTTACGTGTACGTCATGTGATACGCATTTATTGCCCCGCTGATGTATACTTACTTGTCGTTTTACAGGCGAGCAAAGGTCATCTGGCTGACGATGAGTACGGTTACATTCTGACACCAGTAGCCGAGGGTCCATTGAACAGAGTCACGCGCCACGATATGTGTTTTGTCAACGGTTATAGATTCCACACAGTCTCCCATGCCAGCCGAAAATCATCGGAGAACAGCGGAGTGTGTGTCAAACGGTATGACAATAGCCCGGACGAGGATGACTTCTACGGCTACCTTACTGACATCATCGAGCTCGAATATCCCGCATTGCCAATAAAGCGGGTGGTGTTATTCAAATGCGAATGGTACGATCCAACTCGGGAAGGTTATCGCGCTGGCACAAATGTTCACGACCGATATAAGTTGGTAGACATACACCAAGGACGACGGTACAGAAAGTACGATCCATTCGTTTTGGCCAGTCAAGCGTCCCAGGTGTACTATCTATCGTATCCAACAACGAGGATGAATGTGAGCTCAAAAGACTGGCAAGCCGTGTGCAAAGTGAAATCGAGCAAGTTTGATGTCAGTATACAGACAAGTTCAGATGGCACAGATGCCGCATTTCAAGAAGAAAACCCGCCCGTTCTGGATACGACACATGTTGAACTGCACAACCTCCCTCTAAATGACCCCAACGGCGGTTTCATCGAAATTCATCTCAACATACAACCGCATGACAATATTGAATATGTAGGCGAAGACGAATACGAGGATGAAGAGGACGACGAGCATGTAGATGAAGATGAAAATGAAGATGAAAATGAGGATGAAAATGAAGATGCGTATGAGGATGCGGATGACAATGAAGATTGATGTTAGGCACAATTTTTTATGTACCTCATTAGGCGAAAGTGTGTATGTGTTGATGTACTTATACACATGTATATACATAATGTGTGTCTGTAAGTACATTATATTTTGTATTATTTTTTTTCCAATACTGATGTCACCGACAAATTACCGACGAAATTTTTCGTCGCAAATTTGAAATAACGACGACATATGAAATTAGCGACGACAAGTAATAGCGACGGACTTTCGTCGCTAGTTCGTCGCAAAATTTTCGACTAAAAACTGAAACCCCTTCTCTTCTTCCCCATTTCTTCCCCCCGCCTCTTCTTCCCACCCCCACGGCGAAAATCCCCCTCAGACCCCCGGCGAAATCCCCTCTCCTCCCTCGGCGAAATCTCCGTTTATTCTCCGGTGACCTCCCTTCTCCGGTTAGTTTTTCTTCCTATTTCGTTTTTAATGATTTTAATTAGTTATATTTCGTTTTTAACGTTTTTAATGATTTCTTCCCCATTTTCCTGGGTAGTTATATCGGATGTGGGCAGGGGTGGGCTGTGGCGGGGGTGTTTGTTGGCGGAGGTGGTGGCTGTGGGCGGGGTTGCGGGCTGTGGTTGAGCCCGGGGTGCGGCTGGGGTGTGGCAGGGGTGCAGGGTGGGGCTGTGCGGTGGGTCTGGGTGTGGTGGCGGTGCGGGCTGGGTGGCTTGTGGGGTGGGGCTGGGTGCGGCAGGGGTGCGGGAGTGGGGCTGTGGGGTGGGCCTGGGTGTGCCACGGGTGCGGGCTGGGTGGCTTGTGGGGTGGGGCTGGGTGTGGAGGGGATGGCTGTTGGCTGTTGGCGTGGGTGGGTTGGCGGCACGGGGGGTGGCTGTTGGCGTGAGTGGGTGGCTGTGGGTGGAGGCCGGGTGGGGCGGGGTGGCTATGCGTGGGGACTGGGTGGCTGTGGGTGGGGCGGGTTCGTCTGGATGGGGCGGAGGTGGGGCGGTTTATATATGTATTATATATATATATATGTGGAAAAAAAATTTGCGAAAATGACAAAGCAAATAATAGTAGAGGGACCCTTATTTTGGCCATATTCCTCTCAAAATTCCTATAAAAGGAGGGGGTATGCTCACTTGAAAGGACACAAGTTTTTCTACCATACTACTTACATTTTCTCTCTCATAATTCCCACTTTCCATTTCCATCCAAGATACTTCCAAGCTTTCTCTCATACTATCCCATACCAAGAACACTTTATTTGTTCTTGAATATCTTTCATTTAAGCCTTTTGAAAACAATATCCCTGAAGATCTCCAATCTTCAAACAATAGTTGTATCTCCAATATTTTTGAAGAAATAAATATATGGTATGATTTGAATTCTTTTACTTTTTGAGTTCTTTAAATACTGTTTTTAATTTTGTTTCTTTGTTTTATGTATTATATATCTATATAATTGGGACGGGTTAGTACCGCCTAATTATTGTTATTAATATTGTATATATATATATAATTGTATTATTATTACCGCCTAATTATGCTTTCTTTTATTATTATTACTGTTCTTTTATTTCAGATCTACCGACAACTCATTCAGTTTTATATATCTTTTAATTATATTTGTGTAAATCTTTGGTGAGTGTTTGCTTTGTACACGCTGGGTTATCAGTCTCGTTTTGAAGAGCAATAAATCTTGTATGCGTCAAAGTGTTTGTAACCAAAGATCCAAACAAGTATAAAAGAAAGCATATATAAAAATGGAAGATATGTTCGAAGGATCTGCTTCGTGCAGCTCGGTAACATGTGCAAATAAGAATAAAATTGTCAACACTGAAGAAATAATAATAGAGAATTTAGACAAAGCAGTAAATAACTGGGTCATTCCAAAGATCAAGAAAAATGAAATATATGAGTCTTCAATATTCAATATGTTAAAATCAGATTATATAATTAAAACGGAGGAAAGAGATATTCCACTCTCTAAACCGTTTGAAACAATACAACTTTTATCTAATAAATCACTTGAAAAACATAAAAAGAAAGGATATCAATATTTACATGTTGGTTTAATACAAGTGGGTATCAAACCTTTAACAAGAGAAGGTTTACATACATCAATATTAGTAGTCTTACGAGATATAAGATATAATAATTTTGAACAATCACTTCTTAGTTCTGTAGAGTCTAGTCTATGTACAGGACCAATCTCTTTTGATTGTTATCCTAATTTTTCATGTTCTTTGAAAGATATGTATCGTATTATGTATTAATAAATTTCAAAGTGATTTATTAAATAAAAAATTTCTTTTACGTATTGATTGCAAATCTGCGAAAGAAATTTTGCAAAAAGATGTTAAAAATTTAGCTTCAAAACAAATATTTGCTAGATGGCAAGCTTTATTAAGTATTTATGATTTTGATATTGAATATATAAAAGGAGATACAAATTTTGTTCCAGACTTTCTGACCAGAGAATTCCTCCAAAACAGACATAATGCCGAGGAAGTCCAAAGACAAAGGAAAGCTACCGGCGGATAATGACAATAATATCCCACGGAAAACGTGGGCAGATAAAGTTGAAGAAGAGGAAGAACTTCTTCAAAAAACCCCAATAGCCGCAGTTCCAATATCCCAAATATCTCCAAATAAAACACCAATATCCATTATTGAAAGCCTATCCAATAGTTCTGAATTTCAAGCATTGCTTGAAAGATTCAATATTCCAAAATCTACAGAAATAGCAGAGACTTCATCAGCAATATCAAAACATCAGCCAACTACTTCAATAACCCAAAAAACCAATAAGTTTTCAAATCCCAATCCACAGAAATTACCAGCAAAATACCCACATATAAAAAAGCCGTGCAGACAACCCAGTTTGTGGAAAAGTCTTTTTATCAATATATTACTACTATAGAAAAATCATATTATGATAAAAATCCATTAATTTCTTTACAAAATTATTTTGGAAAAGATTTTTTCTATAAATCATGGAATATTGCAAAAACTACAGAATATTATCAACATCTGTTGATAATGACAAATTCTGTTGAAATAAAACATCATTTTAATAAAGATAATATAGAGTATGCCTTCTCCAACTTTAAAGTAGTGTCTATAATGACACCTGAGCAATGGCAAAAACAATTTGGATCTTTATCTGAGGAAATTGATTTTCCTGCAGGATATAATTCAAATCCTTGACATTTTTTATGATAAGGTTTATATGGATCATTATCAAATTGTTTGCAGAAAGTTCCTAATTCAGACTTAGTCTGTCTTAATTCTTTCGTTAAACCACTTTGTAATCTTATGTCTTGGCATAATCTTAATCCTTCTTTTTGTATAAAACTTATTAATTCTCCATATGTATAGTTTGAATAAGATATTATTTGTTGTCCTGAATTTTCTCTAATTTTATTTCTAACCTTTTCCCCTAGTAAATTTGGTAATCCTGCAAGGAATTTTTCTTTCCAAAATGGCTGATTAGAATCTTCTCTAATCATGACTCTGGTTAGAAAAGTATTTTTATACCATTGAAAATCACTTAGTTTTCTACATCTTAGATTTGCTAATAATTCAGCATTTTTATCTTTAATATGTGATGTGTTGCCTATAAAATGTAAGGATATACATAATATAAGTGTAGCAACCGAATCAGATATTGTTCCTTCATCTATAATTATAGGATTATTTTCTTCATCAACTTTTATTGCATTTAATATTTCTTGTCTCTGTATGGGAGTTAAATAATGATCCCACCAACCTTTAAGTTGTCCAGAGAAACCAGAAATAAGATATTCAGCAATTCCTTTATCATCAGGTGTTAGCTGAGTTCTATAAGCATTGGCTGCCATTGTCATTTGTTGTAATACATTTATTATTTGATATTCTGACATACCATCTATATTCCAAGAATATATTGATTGTGCATTAAAACGATATTGGGAAATAAGTTTTATTTTTAGATCGGTAGACATTTGTACTGGTATTATAGATTTATCCCATTCTATTTTTTCTATTTTATTAGAATTGTTATTCTGGAATTGTTCAAATGCTTTGCTTATTTCATTATCTGAACTATCAGAATTATCTGAATTATTTGAAGATTCATTTTCTTCTAAATTATTAATTTTAGAAGAAGTAACTTCTTTTTCTTTATTTCTAGTTCTGCTAGCTATAGAAGTATTAACATTTGAATCTGC